>CAUYLG010051144.1:0-45626 GCA_963573385.1 Cacajao melanocephalus | reverse complement strand
CAAACACCACATGTTCTCACTCATAGGTGGGTGTTGAACAATGAGAACACATGGACACAGGGAGGGGAGCATCACACACTGGGGTCTGTCAGGGGGAAATAGGGAAGGGACAGCAGGGGGTGGGGAGTTGGGGAGAGATAGGATGGGGAGAAATGCCAGATATAGGTGATGGGGAGGAAGGCAGCAAATGACACTGCCATGTGTGTACCTATGCAACAATCTTGCATGTTCTTCACATGTACCCCAAAACTTAAAATGCAAATAAAAAAGACAGATGCACACATATGTTCATTGCAGCACTGTTCACAATAGCAAAGACTTGGAACCAACCCAAATGCCCATCAAAAATAGACTGGATAAAGAAAATTTGGCACATATATACCATGGAATACTATGCAGCCATAAAAAAGGATGAATTCATGTCCTTTGCAAGGACATGGATGAAGCTGGAAACCATCATTCTCAGCAAACTGACACAAGAAAAGAAAACCAAACCCTGCATGTTCTCACTCATAGGTGGGTGTTGAACAAGGAGAACACATGGACACAGGGAGGGGAGCATCACACACCAGGGCATGTCAGGGGGGTGGGGACATTAGGGGAGGGGTTAGCAGGGTGTGGAGAGATTGGGTAGGAATAACATTAGGAGAAATACCTAAGGTAGATGACGGGGTGATGGATGCAGCAAAGCACCGTGGCACATGTACACCTATGTAACAAACCTGCACGTTTTGCACATGTACCCTAGAACTTAAAGTATAATAATAGTAATAAAGAAATTTAAAAACAAACAAACAAAACAAACAAAAATCAGTCTCAGGGTTTCTTTTCCCAGGGAGCTCCCTTGCCCGGTCATTTCTGGCTATTTGCTATTTGCCTACTCTAACACTTGTTTTTTCTGATTTGGATCATTTTTACTTCTGTTTCTTGCCTAATTGCTCTCACTGAAACTTCTAGTACAACATCAGATAGAAAGGGTTCTCAGGTATTTTTAAAGTGCAATATTTTTTAAAGTTTTAAGTTCAAAAATTTTAAGAGAGTCTAAGAGGAAGAAGACAAGATGGTAAGAAAAAAAATGTCTGCTCCTCTTTCCCTTAAACCATAGTTATCTTTTTTTATGCAAAGTAAATCTTCTTTTAACTTCAAGATTTTACCTATTTCTTAAAAAAAATGGAATAGAGTGTGGCTGCAAATAATTAACAAAAGTTAAATGAGGAATTTTTTTTCTTGTTTTATTTTGTGTATTAACAATCATTATACTTAAATACGTATGTATAATACCAAAATATTAAATTCAGGATCTTAAACTCTACCTGTCATATACAGTTTAAGTTCACAACGTGAGGAAAACTGTGGCTTAATGGGTTGCTTGGCCCTTTACACTTGCTTTTTAGCTTTCTCTTTCCAGAAATAAATATTCCCTTTTCAAACTCCATGCTTTTCACTGTTACTCCTAAAAGGGCATTCATTACATCATGTGGAATGTCATTTAATGGCTTGTTTTGGAAAGCCTCAGCTATTTGTTGCTAATGTACTTATTGTAAATCTTCTATGTTGAAAGTCAAAATGTGCCTTGTGAAATAAAATTAAAATGAGGGATTTATAATGACAGCACATTTCTATAAATGTAGCTCTATTTTTGACATGTTTCTTTAATATGGAGAACTTCTATAGATGCTATTTTGTGGGGAGTCATTTCAATTAGTGGCACTGCCAATACCCACAATTCATTTGAAAAATATCCAGTCTAGGAGTTTTCTAGAGGAGGGTACTAGGATGGCTGTATGGTTGGTCAGGATAATGTCCTGGCACAGTCTACAGTTAAGTACAAAATTTACCAGCACCATGACTTTAAACAGAGCACACCAAAGGGAAGAGTGACACTGCAGAGAGGACCAGCAATATTGAGTGGAAGACACAGTCTTTGCTTTTTTTGGAGCAACCTTAACAAATATGTATAAATTTTTTTCAGTTTAATTGTATTCTTGTGGAATATTACTTTCAAAACAGACGAATCATTTCCCAAAGCATACCCTCACCTCCTTAAAAAAGGATTGATAATATGGATATAACTATTTAAACAATAACATTTATATTTCAGATGTTTTATAAGTTGTATTGCTAATATTACTGATGCATTAACAGATATATAAAAAAGAAGATAAATTTATAATGAATCACTATAATGAAATATATAGAAACGGCTGATAGTATTTAAGCTAATGAAGTATTAAAAATTGTCCTAGACTTGGAAATAAACTGGAGAGATTCCTGGGTGTCCTTTTAGAGTATTGTTACTAACTGTCTAATGAATTATTTGGGGGATTGTTTAAGAGGAATGTTAGGTTTGACTGATTTTTTTAAATTTGCTAGGCTATTTCCTATTTTGTAGTGTAAGGAGTTAATCTTGTAGTTATCTGATACTAATGTAGATATTTGTTTAAGCTATGCAAATGGATTTGATTCTGTAAAAATACCTTTGATTGGGACTGGTGCAGTGGCTCACGCCTGTAATCCCAGCACTTTGGGAGACCGAGAAAGGGTGGATCACTTGAGGTCGGTAGTTCGAGACCAGCCTGACCGACATGGAGAAACCCCATCTCTACCAAAAATACAAAATTAGCTGGGCATGGTGGGACATGTCTGTAATCCCAGCTACTTGGGAGGCTGAGGCAGGAGAATCACTTGAACCACGGAGGCTGAGGTTGCAGTGAGTTGAGATTGTGCCAATGCACTTGGGCCTGGGTGACAGAGCAAGACTCCGTCTCAAAAAAAAAAAAAAAAGAAAAAAGAAAGAAGTACAGTTCCCCAAATAAGGCATACCTGTTAGTTAGCAAGTTAAAAATATTATACTGAAAAAAACACCAGATCTATACCAGAAGACTTAGTTATTCATCCTGGATCAGCCATCTATTGGTGCTATGGGCTAGGTGAAATTGAATTTCATGAATCTGTCAAGCCAGCTTAATAACTCTTGTCCACCTCGTGGTTTCCTTGTAAGATCAGATATGTGGCAACAGATTTGTAACTAAAAGTTTTATAAATAAAAATACTATAAATAATTAGGTCAGGTTGAAAAATTACTTTAAAACAGCTAATAAAACTGAAGATTTATTTATCCTTCATAAATACTAGGTTCACTAAACTCATAATAAACTAAAATTCTATTGGGGTTAACTATGTTCTAGATCCTCGGTGAATTTTGTCCTCTAATTGGGCCATAAGAATCTTTCCCTAGACTATGGATCTTGCTTGCATCTCATTTATGGTCTTGTTGTTTTATAGATATGACCAAAAAATTCCTCCATGAATTTAAGATATCTTTAGAAGTATTATTTTGCCATTCTCTCTGTTTACTGAAAGTGACTTCAATACAAGTTTTTAGATCAGGTCAAAAGTTCTCATTCCTTATCACCAATGTTTCTTCTTTATTCTTTCTGTGATAAAAATGGCTGCTGGGATGAGAAAGGGTTAACAGAAAGGATAACTATGTTGACAAACTTACCTTTCAACAATAAAGGATCTCTTTCTTAATGTTTGCATTGAAATTACATATAGTAATTGCTGAAGCATTGGGAAATTGTAAAATTAAGTATAAATGTTTGTAAAGACAGATCTGTAAATAGTATTGCCAAATTTAGTGAATAATAATATTGGGTGTCCAGTTTAATCTGAATCTTAAAAAGTATATTTTGGCCAGGTGCGGTGGCTCACGCCTGTAATCCCAGCACTTTGAGAGGCCGAGGTGGGCAGATCACGAGGTCAAGAGATCGAGATCATCCTGGCCAACATGGTGAAACCCCGTCTCTACTGAAAATACAAAAATTAGCTGGACGTGGTGGCATGCGCCTGTAGTCCCAGCTACTCGGGAGGCTGTGGCAGGAGAATTGCTTGAATCCGGAGGTGGAGGTTGCAGTGAGCCGAGATTGTGCCACTGCACTCCAGCCTGGCGCCTGATGACAGAGTGAGACTCTGTCTCAAAAAAAAAAAAAGTTTATATTTTTAGTCTAAGTATATCTAATATGGGGTATGAGACACACTTAGTCTTAAACGTTATCTGTTGTTTATCTAAAGTCAAATTTAACTTGCTGTCCTGTATTTTCCACTGGTTGCTCTATCTGCAATCCATTTGTTGGTTAATAATTTTCCACAAGGGAGCAGTGTTCAAAAACCGGAATCAACACTCATTCAGTTTAACATGTGCCAGTAACATTTTATTGACCAATGAGAATGTGATTAGGATAGAGGAATTACTAAGCGCGCTGTTCGTAGTAGGCTGGTTAATAGTTGAAAGAAGATCCTGGCATTTGGTAAAAGGGGAGGAAGATCAAAGACAGGATAATCTGCTGGTTTAGCTAAAATATAATCCTTTTGATCTTGGTAGTAGCTGATTATACTTGATTATACTTGGTGAACAAGCTTATATTTAATAAAAAAGTGAGCCAATTATTTACCACCTGCTTAGTATAAATCCTAATTGACCAAGGAAAGGAAACGATGTGAGAGAGAGTAAATCCCTGGAGATTGATGTGCATAATGACCTTAGGGAAAGTTAAGCACTGTAGACTAAGCCCCATGTGCCATTTATAGTCTAGGGAGGAATCACAGAGCCAAATTAAGGACAAAATTCACCTAAAGTGCTGGACAAAAACAGAAGGAAATACCTCGGGAGAATTTTCTGAAAACTAAACCTAGATGATGAAAAATTGGATTGTAGATTAAATTTAAACTCCACAATGACTAAAAACTGGCTGTTCTTGATAATGATATCAAGCAAAAAAATATAATAATGATATATAGTTTAGGTATATTTTCCAGGAAAATAAAAAGAAGTCATGAATGTGTGACTGGATTTTTACTCCCTACCCCCATTTCCTTTTTGTTTTTCTTTCAAAATTTCCTCTGAAAAATATTGGTCTAAAGAATTCCACAAAACTTCCTGTGAGGTTAGCTTTTAAAATGCTTGTAACAATTCCAGCCGTAAAAACAGAGGGGCAAAAGTTCTGGAAAGAAAATTACTTTGCATTATACTGAATCTGTTTTCATACATCATAATTTTGCTCTACTAAAAACCCTAGGCCTACATAGATACATTTTAACCGTAAAGGACTTCGGTAGTTAAATGAATATCACTCAGATTTTCATACTTAGTTCCTGTAAACTTAGACAAATATATTTACATTTTTTTATCTAAGATGAAGCACATTGATGAGTTAAAATACAGAGTTTGTAGTTATTTACTTTGTCTAAACATTTCCTCAAAATCAGGTAAAAGGATTTATAGTTAATATAAATTCTCAAATGCAAATGTGATCCTCTGCTGCTTGATTGTGACATCTACTTGGTAAAGCTTTTTCGTGTTAAGTATTGTGATTCATTTTCTTCACTCTTCAATGATGTCTATAAAATGTATTTTAATGTAAATTGTCTTCCTGCTTCTCATTTTTCCCCCGAGGTGTTATGCTCTATACCATAAGAAACAGAAGTGCCAACAATTGCTTTTTTTTTTTTTTTACGTTTGATAAAGAGAAGTGCTACAAAGTGGAATTAAAAACAAACGTAGATGACTTGCAGAAAGCATAGTGTGAGTAAAGTTTTCATCACGGTTTTTGACTATATTGTGCGAGAAGTTTACCAAGAAAGGTGAAATATTTCCCCCTTCTATTTTACTTAATCTGTTATGCAAGTCATTCTACTTAGAAAACACGTATTTTTGAGTTATATTAGATATACTTAGAAATTTGGGGGGGGGGATTTAGGAATTGAGAGAGGTATCTTACGGTTTTTATGTGTCTTAAAGCAGATTTCCCATATTACTCCGTTGGCATTTGGGTATCATTAGAATGAACTTCCAAATGAATCCACTTAATTCCATCCAAGTCTGGCCTTTTTTAGGAAGGGAAGAGAAAGCACTTCCTCTGTGACTGAGGAGCAGATATCGTCATCTCTGAACCTAAATATCATTGTCCTTCCTCATTAGTCATGGCACGTGAAATTACAAGTATTATCTTTCCTTTATATTAAAAGAGTAATAGTTATGCACACCCAGAGGGAGAATGGGTGGGCAATATCATATCAGAATCTCAGAAAATGGGTGAAAAAGAAAGATGAGAGTTACATATTTATTAAAAGAGAGCATAGGAAAGGACAGAGTATTCAACGTGGCTTGACCCCAAATGGTTTGGGGTCAACTAGCTATGGATTGGCAGGAAATAAAAGTAGAAACCAACCTGACACCATTTATACAATAAGTACAGGTGAATTAAAGACAGAATTATAAAAGTCATATAAAATGTTACAAGAAATTAAAGGATAATATTTGTGTATTCTTTAGATAGAGGAAGCCTTCTTAAGCAGGACAAGGATCACAAAAGCCGTAAGTGGAAAAAAATTGATTTCTTATTTCTGTGTGACAAAAAACAATATCATTCAAGTCAAAAGACTAATGACAGTCTGAAAGAAAATGATTGCAACATAAAACAAAGTGTTTTCCTTGTAAATATTTGTTGCAATAAATAATAAAAGGTGTGCACAACATGCTATGACTAAAATAACAAATGCTGGAAAATGGGGAGAATATAAATAAGCAATTCATAGTAGAGGGAATGAAGACAGTAGATCAGAAATTCTAAACAGCTCTAATAATGAGAGGAAGAAATTTTTTATATACTTTAAGTTCTGGGGTCCATTTGCAGAACATTCAGTAAGAAAATTTAAAATAACTTTTCTTCCATAAGACTCAAAAGAAACTACATGGGTTTGAATAATAGGTCTCTCACTTGCTAATTGTGTGACATTGGGTGAGTTAACAAATCTATAATCTTGATTTAGTTGCTTCATCTATAAAAATGGAGATAATAATTCCTATGTTACAGAATTATTTTGGTATTGATCATGTCCTTACAATAGTTTCTAGAACTTTGTGAGTTCTATTAAGTGTGAGCTAATATTATTACTATTGTTATTATTATTGGGAATAATCTTAGTAAGTAATCTAGCAATATTTTTTAAAAATTATGAATTTACATCTTTTTTAGCCAGCAGCCTCATATTCTGGAATTTTTCAGAAGCAAAAGTTATCTCTATGTAGGAGATTTATCCAAAGTACTTATTTATGCATCTTTGCTGCAATAATGAAACTTTAAGTGACTTTGAGGTTTATTAACAGGGAGATAATACAATAATATATATGGTAGAGTGGCAATGGAATCTAATGTAGCTAAGAACAAGGAAAGTTCAATTTATATGAAAGTACTTGACAGAATGCCCATGATGTTTTCTTAAGTAAGCAAAGCCAGTTAGATAAAAAGATTTAAAGTATGATCCCATGTTTGCACAAAACACAAACAAGTATCTATGTGTGCACATATATTTGTATAAGGAAAAGAAACGGTATACAAGAAGAGAGACCAAATTTTTCACAATAGATGTGTTCAGGGCATGGAACGGGAATATAAAAGGAAGCTTACTGGTTTGACTTTAGGTACTTCTGGCCGCTTAGGACTTGAATGTCAGCTCCCTCCATGATGGCAACACCATATATGGCTTATTCACTGCTGTATTGCCAGTGCTCAGAAATAAATATTTTTAAATGAATAAAGAATCAACATTTAAATTAATATAGGTCAGGATAGATACTATTTATAGACATAATAATGTTTTCTCATAGCACAAATTAGTCAGCAATTTCACAAAGAGTTTAAAGATTCAGACATTTCTTACTGACCTGAAAGCACCTTATGATATAAGGCTACGGAAACTTTATTTTTTGCTTTTATTGTTTTGAATGGCATTTATTTTGATCTGTATGTCATTTAATTTGGAGTTGAGTTTATCAAAGGGTTGTGTTTTATCATGATGCATGAAGCACATTAGGAAAATGCTTATATTCATTAAGAAAAGTCTCAAAGGCTTTGCAACTATTCAAGACAGAAGTTTGGAAATAACCATTGAGAATCAGGAAGCTCTGGTTAAGTCGTTGTGATTTTTTTTCCAGAGCAGATTTTCAATAAAAACATACACCTTTAACGTTCTAAAAGGATGAGGTTTGTGTTTGCCTGCAAAGGATACTGAGCTAAAGATATAGATGGTCTTTCAATTGTCTTTCTTTCCCTGTTAGGGTTCAGGAAGAGGTGCACCTGTGTTCCTGGAAGGCAGGGTGGAGGAGAATTCAGGTAAGTTCAGGCAAGTAAAGCCATGAAGAGCTCTGTACCTAACTGAGAGTACATAATGCAATTTTTATTTCCTTTTTCCATCTCAGTCTCCTCTCTAGCTCGTTCTATTATCCCCTCGATATCTATGTTTCTGGCCTCATTAAGGCAACCTGACTTTGATTAGTGCCGCTGCCTTAACAGTTTGGTTTGGTGGTGTTTTTCTCAGATAATTTCATGAGAGCAATTAAGTTTGCTAACTTGATCAGCTACCAGGGTCTAAGTCTCTCCATCACATTTGAGTGGTTAAACTATTTAATGTAACTCCTTTTTCACTCTAAACATTTAAACAAATTATATTTTGCGTTCATGTGTTCCTCATGTCATGGAAAGCAGATTAATATTGTGAAATGAGAACCGGAACAGGGATTATGCATTTGCTGAGAGTAGGATCAAGTTATAATTTTGTCTCCTGAGATGGTGTGTGATTTTGGGCAAGAGCCAATTGGAGGCAGTAGAGCCCAGCAGTTTATACCATGGACCCCAGAGTCAGACTTCCTTCATTGAAATCCTGATTGTGACATTTACCAGCAATGTAACTTTGGGTAACTTACTTCTTTATCCTTTAGTTTCGTCATCTGTACAATGGAGATAACTAGGACCTCATAGAAAGCTAGGTCTGCTGTGTCAAAAGTCTTTGTTATTTCCATTACATTATGCCAAGATATCTCATGTGAAAACTCATTGAGATGGACAAAATATAAACTTAAAACATCTGCAGATGAGAAAAAAGTTTTAATGATCAAAATAATGAATAAATCAATATAAAACAGCATTTCTAAAAACTCATCCTGACACCTCACTGGCATAAGCCAGCTATTTCAAAAGAGATCTTGTTTTAAACCTCTTTTTAAAACAAAAAACAAAAGAGAATATCTGTCAAACCATGGCAGGCAGGAAATGCCAAAGATACTGACCTTCCCCTGGAAACATGTGACTTCCATTGTTTGTAGTGTCGATCTGGGAACCTTTTTAGGAAAGGACGTTAGCCTATCTTAGGTATCATATGGCTCCATAAGTATCCAGGTTTAAATAATATGAGACTCAATACAGCTGCTTAGTCGCAGAGCTTGCAAATTAAATGATAGAGAGAGGGAGCTTCCTTTTGTTAGTATTTGATCTCCTTACCCACTAAAGCCTAAGTCCTAAAGAGGTCTAACTAAAATAAACAATAAAAATAGGCATGTTTCTATAATTGTAGAACATCAAAACCACAGATTGATTAGGTCAAATAAGAAAATAAAATGTTAATTTTAAAACGCTAAAACAAAACAAAAAGTAAAGGAAACTGATTATTGGCATTACGTTGATGAAACTGGGTAAGTGAATCTTTCTACTTTTTAAACTATAAGCATGGACTGACTGTTTATGAAACATTTTGACAATAACTTTTGGTCAGTGTAATAAAAACATTGATCTATATGGTAGCATTGTCATCAGAAGACTGCAGATGTCGAGCGCACTGCCACAGACGTTACTAAAAAAACGAACTCAAGTTCTATGCTGGCCCCTCTCCTAGGTGATCTCATTCATTCTCTCAGTTGAGAGTATTTATATGTTTATTAGATCCAAATCCCTAGCTCCAGCTCTAACTTATCTGTGATTTGTATGTGCAACCATCTACTTATCCAGTTAGATGATTTGTCTATCTCCAATTTTCCCAAAAAGATACTTCATTTTTTCTTCCGTGCTTGCCTTTTTTTTATTACGGTAAATGGGACCACCATCCACCCTGTTGATCAAGACAGAAACCTAGAAGGCTAATGTCATTCCTTTGGTTTCTTCACTCTGTAGCCAATACCTCATTCTTCAACAAGTCTTGTGGGTTGTACCTCTGAAACATCTATCTTTATTCTGGCCATTACTTTTCATCTCTATTGCCACTGTCACAGTCTGAGCCACTGTCGTCTGTAGCCTGGTATATCTCAGCAGTCTCTTATGTGGTCTCCCCACTTCTATGCTTCTACCTCTGGCTCTCTCTGATCCATTCTTCAAATAGCAGAGAGATCTATTTTAAAGCATAAATCAGATCAGGTCATTTCTTTATCTAAAACTTGTTTTTCCATTGCAATTAAAATAAAATCCAGTTATCACTCTGATCTACAAAACCTTGCTTGATGTGGCTCCTATTTATTTTGCAATCTCATCTCATATGACACTATCTTTTGTTCCCTTTATCTAGCTTTCTTTCTGTTCTTTCAGCACATCAGACTCACTTTTGCTTAGGGACTTTTACATTATATTTCTTTTTTTTTTTTCTTCTGCAGGTGCTTCTCATGGCATAAATGTGCCTTTGGGGATTCTTGGGTCTCAGCTTAAACTTCACCTCTTCTGTAAGGGTTTCCTAACCATCTCATCTAAAGTAATCCCTATCCATTATTCTCTACAACATCCTCTTTGCTCTCTTCATAGTTGAAAAGAGAGGAATACTTACTATAACCTGTAATTGTATTTGAGAATGTTTATTTATTTACTATCCTTCTCCACCAGAACATAATCCCATAAAGGCAGAGTATATGTCTGTATTATTTAACTGATGGTTCCCCAGTGCTTAGTACAATGTTTGCTGTAAGTAGACAATCAACAATTATTTGTTAAGTGGATGTATTATTGTGTTTAATTTTTGATCTTTAAATTTATTCATTCCAGCCTTAGAAGCCTCTTAGGAGAAGACAAACTTTCTCATGGTAACATAGTTTGGAGGCAAAAGTGACCAACTGTAATAGAATTGTGTGAAGTGCCAAAACACATGATTCACCAAAGGTCTAAGGAAGAGTTGTTTTGAGGGATGAATTCATTTCACATCTATATTAACACCTTATCAAAATTTAAGGGAGTAGATTCTAAATGTCAAATAATATTTTATTCTTATTGGATTATACTTGCTTGAGGACATGCTTCTCCACTCCAGAAACCCTAGGTCATATTTTGGGGCATCAATAATGCCCCAAAATAATAATAAATCATCACTCTCTGCAATTTGGCATCAACTAAATGGAGTAATGGGAAAAAGGACGAGGAAGAATAAATATTTTAGCATGCATATTAATAACATATGACACCATTACTCCATTGAAAGAAACTCAAAGCCCAAGAAAACAGAGAAATGTAGAGTTACATGGAGTTTTAATTATAATACTGGCAAAATGCATACCTTTATTTCAGGCTTTCTATGACCTTCACTAAAATAAAGAAAAATTCAAAATCAAGAGTAAAAAAAATACTCAGGGAAAACACTGTTCTCCGTCTCCTCTCAGTAATCAAATTCATTCTTGTTTTAGTGAGAAGAATAAGAATTCACCTAATGCAAAGGAATATTTGCTGCCAGAGCAATTTTTATGTATACAAATAAAATGGAGTTCATCAGAGGAGATATTTTGGAAAAGAGCTGTATAAAGCATAAGCAACTCAGAGAGTATGAGATAGGGCCAGAGTTACTATCCTCGAGGATCAAGTTAATGTGAATAAGTACAACCTGAAGAAGAGGGCCTGTGGAAAAAAAGATGTGTTATGAACTGATTCTGAATTTCAAAGGCTGAGTGCTTGTTTAACAATTTTGGAACCAGAATTTACAAAGAACTTAAACAAATTTACAAGAAAAAAACCACCCCCTCAAAAAGTGGGCAAAGGATATGAACAGACACTTCTCAAAAGAAGACATTTATGCAACCAACAAACATATGAGAAAAAGCTCATCATCACTGGTCATTAAAGAAATGCAAATCAAAACCATATTGAGATACCATCTCACACCAATAAAAATGGTGATTCAAAAGCCAGGAAAAGTCAGGAATCAACAAATGTTGGAGAGGATGTGGAGAAATAGGAATGCTTCTACACTGTTGGTGGGAGTGTAAATTAATTCAATCATTGTGGAAGACAGTTTGGCGATTCCTCAAGGATCTAGAACCAGATATACAATTTGACCCAGCAATCTCATTACTGGGTATATACCCAAAAGATTATAAATCGTTCTACTATAAAGATGCATGCACAAGTATGTTTATTGCAGCACTATTCACAATAACAAAGACTTGAAACTAACCCAAATGCCCATCAATGATAGACTGGATAAAGAAAATGTGGCACATGTACACCATGGAATACTATGCAGCCATAAAAAAGGGCGAGTTCATGTACCTTTGCAGGGACATGGATGAAGCTAGAAACCATCATTCTCAGCAAACTGATGCAAGAACGGAAAACCAAACACTGCATGTTCTCACTCATAAATGGGTGTTGAACAATGAGAACACATGGATGCAGGGAGGGAACATCACACACCAGGGCTTGTCAGGGGGTTGGAAGGGGGCAGGGAGGGAGAGAAAGTGGTTGGGAGATTTGGAAGGGCTAACATTAGGAGAAATACCTAATGTAGATGATGGGGGGATGGATGAAGCAAACCACCATGGCACGTGTATACCTATGTAACAAATCTGCACGTTCTGCACATGTACCCCAGAAATTAAAGGATAATAATAATAACAAAACAATTTGGTACAAACATTTTCTCCAGCATTTTTTTCTCAATCATTTCCCAGCTAGCAGCTGGGTCACTGAAGTGACCTTCTTTGTCTCTTCTCATGATTTTTGTCTTGAATCACATTTTGCCTCCTATAAGTATAGCAACTCATGCTCTTCTTTGGTTTCCATTGACATGGAATATCTTTTTTCATACTTCTATTTTATGTACATGTGTGTCTTTATAGGTGAAGTGTGTTTCTTGTGGGAAAAAGATTATTGGGTCTTGTTTCTTCATGCATTTAGCCAGTCTTTTGATTGGACAATTTAGTCCATTTACATTCAATGTTATTATTGGTAAGTCAGGACTTACTCCTGGCATTTTGTTATTTGTTTTCTGGTTGTTCTGTTGTCATTTCTTTCTTCTTTCATTTCTCAAAAAAGCAAATTTAAGAGCTATTGGCCTTAAAGAGGAGGTAGAGAAAGAGATAGGTGTACAAACTTTATTCAAAGGGATAATAACACAGAACTTCCTAAACCTAGAGAAAGGTATCAATATTGAAGTACAAGAAGGTTATAGAACATCAACCAGATTTAGGCCAAAGAAGACTGCCTCAAGGCATTTAATAATCAAACTACCAAAGGTCAAGGATATAAAAGGAATCCTAAAAGCAGCTAGAGAAAAAAAATTACAATAAAGCTTCAATATATCTGGCAGCAGAAGTTTCAATGGAAACCTTACAGGCAGGAAAGTGGCATGACATATTTAAAGTGCTAAAGGAAGAATCTTTTACCCTAGAATAGTAAATGTGGTGAAAATACACTTAAAACGTGAAAGAGAAATAAAGACTGTCTCAAACCGAAGCTGAAGGATTTCATCAACACCAGACTAATTGTACAAGCAATGCTAAAGGAAGTGCTTCAATCAGAAAGAGAGGATATTGATAAGTAATAAGTAATCACCTGAAGGTACAAAACTTACTAGTAATAGTAAGAACACAGAAAAACACAGAATATTGTAACACTAAAACTGTGATGTATAAGCTACTCTTAAATAGAAAGACTAAATGGTGAACAAATCAACACTAATCACTACAAAACCTTTTAAGGCTTAGTCAATGCAGTAAGATATAAATAGAAACAAGAAAAAGACGTGAAGCGGGAAAACAAAGTTAAGGAATACAGTTTTTATTATTTTTCTTTCTGCTTGCTTGGCTATGCAAAGAATGTTAAGTTAAAAGGTTAAAATACAGGGTTATAAAATAATTTTTGCAAGCAGCACTGCAAACTCAAACCAAAAAAAAACATGCAGTAAGGACACAAAAAATAAAAAGCCAGAAACTAAAACATATCACTAGAGAAAATCAACTCCACTAAAAGGAAGACAGAAAGAAATTCCTTTTTTTCTGGCAGGATGCAGGAGAGGGTTTTTCTCTGATTTTCACTGTGGGAACCTGGTAGAGCTACAGTACGTAAAACTTACACAAGTGTTAGACCCTTCCTGGAAATTTTAACTCTCAGGCTTGTTCACACTGAGCATTCAGCAATTATTCAAGTAAAGTTTAAGTTTTCCTTTCCTTGTACTGGTTCTTATACATTGTGAGCATTGTTAGACCTCTGGAGAATTTCCATGGGAAAGAAAAAGAAAAAGTAAAGATTATCAATAAAATCAAAAGCACTGCATGTTCTCACCCGTAAGTGGGTGTTGAACAATGAGAACACATGGACACAGGGAGGGGAACATCACACACCGGGGCCTGTCAGGGGGTGAGGGGCTAGGGGAGGGATAGCATTAGGATAAATACCTAATGTAGATGATGGGGTGATGGATGCAGCAAACCACCATGGCACGTGTATACCTATGTAACAAACCTGCATGATCTGCGCATGCACCCCAGAACTTAAAGTATAGTAATAATAATAATAATAAGTCCATTGGGAAAAAATCAAAAGCTATTCTTTTATAAAGCATTAAGCTATTAAGTATTGCCATGTCTGATCCAATTAAAAAGAGAAAAAACACAAATAAGTAACTTAAGGAGAGGATGTTTCCTCTCCTCAGCTTCAATTCCAGTAAGTTGTGATTCTTTTTACCCACTTGTCTGTGCTTCCAGATTTGGGAGCACAGTTGTTTGTCCTGTGACCTCAATTCTCTGATGAATCTAGAAATAATTGTTGATTTTTAGTTTGTTCAATGTTTTACTTGAGAATGGAAGTGATGATTTCTAGACACCTTATATGCTGGACTAAAACTAGAAGTAATTTTGTTTTCTTAAGTACCAAGAACATCTGACAAATATTGTGTACAAAGCAACATAATATCATTTATCTCTGTTGTTTTAACAAAAACTGTGCATAAGCAATATATGAGTGTATGTTCATATGTATTTTTTCTCAGTACTATAGAAGAACTGAGATTGGTTTTCATTTCCCTTCCAACATCCATTCCCCTTCCTTCAAATAATCACTGTTAACATTTTGGTAAACAAGACGTCTAGACATTTTTATACTGTTATATATATAACTATGTCTCCATTGCTATGGTCACAAATCCATTTAGTTTTAAATATGTTAGTTTAAAGATGTATATAATATCCTTCAATAATTTTACATTATTTTTTAATTTGATCATTTCCTCAATCATACAGTTACTTATTTGTGTTTTTTTCTCTTCTTTGTTTCAATCAGACATGACAATTATTTAATGATTTATGAAAGAAATAGATTTTGATTTTATTGATAACTTTACTTTTTGTTTTTCTTTCTCATGGAAGTTCTCCAGGGATGGAGCCATGCCACTAAGGAACTATTCAAGCTTTGGTATGATTTATGGATCAATCAAGGCAATGGTGTACAAATTGCATAGGCTTAAAGGTAAATTGAAACTAATTATTTTATGACATTAAAATAATGAAATCATGCTAAAAATATTTAACCACTGTGTACACTTTGACTTTTTTCATTCATGCTTTATTCTTTTTTTTTTTTTTTTTTAATGGAGTCTTACTCTGTGGTCCAGGGTGGATTGCAGTGCAACCTCTGACTCCCAGGTTTAAGCAATTCTCATACCTCAGCCTCCTGAGTAGCTGGGATTACAGGCTTACACCACCATGTCCAGCTAATTTTTGTATTTTTAGTGGAGACAGGGTTTCGTCATGTTGACCAGGGTGGTTTCAAACTCCTGGCCTCAGGTGATCCGCCTGCCTTGGCATCCCAAAGCACTGGAATTATAGGTATGAGCAACCACATCTGACTGTTTTATTCTTTATTAATGAGTTTCTTTAGCTTTGTCAGAGTTTATTTTGTAATTCTTTTTAAGAATTGTTGGCTTGAATGCTTAATTCATTCATTTATATTTTTTCTTGTTCTTCTTGGTTCAAGACTAAAAATGTATCTGAATGTCATTTTGGCTACATTCCATACATTGTGATATATAATGTCTTCACTATAATTTGTTTCTAAACCATTTACATTTAAAATTTTTATTTCTTTTTTAATTCAGGCATTATATGCCAGTGTGTGGTTTATTGTTTCATTATTTGTTTTCAATTTTACACTAGATAGTTTATTTACTCTCTTCTTTTTATTTAATTTCTAATTTCTTATGTGTCTTTGAACATGGTTACATTTTATTAATGTTCTTTGCATGTTAGAGCATAATGTACATTTGTAATGTGTTCAAAGTAATAAATCTTTATCAAAGTATTCTGATTACCTATGTTATTCACTTCCACTGCCTTGATTATTTTTGTCTGTTTATTTTATAATTTTCTTTAAAAAACTCCAACTATGACTACAGAGTTCTTATTTTCTTAACATAAATTTTGTACTTTAATTTTTAATATATTAATAAAATTAAAACTTATGGTAGTTTTATAGCTTTGATTCACAGGGTACATTCTGACAAGATAATAAATAAATCCAAAGAACAAAGTTGAGATCTGATACCAGTCCTCCAGAGTTAAAACACACATTCCAGAAGTTGGGAGCTGAACCTTGGATGATTAAAATATCCTAGAAACGAAGCCAGTCAACTAAACCATCTTATACCACAATCAAAATGAAAAGCAAATTTCTGTATTAATTTTGAAAAACAATGTGCAAATTTTGGTTCTGGAAAATCAAAATACATGTAAAAAAAAGTAGGCAGAAGCTTGCAGTTAGAAAATAAGCCTTTAATAGCCCAAATAGAAAAGCTCTCCAGAGCTTTTCAAATAATGGCAATAGTTAATTGATAGCATATCATCTTCACCAAGGATTTATGATGATCCATACAGCTCTGGATGCCCATGGAAGTTTTTCAGGGGTGGAGAAATGGTCATTAAGGAGCGATTCAAGTGTTAGTATGATTCATGGATTAATCAAGGCAATGGTCTAAATAGCATGCACTTAAAGGTAAATTGATACTAATTATTTTACTATGTTATCATAATAAAATCATGTTTAAAATTTTCAACTACCATGTACACTTCTATTTTTTTGTGTGTATAGACAGGCTCAGAGAATGTGTTGGCATTGACAGCTATATGTAGGTTACAAGCTGCAGCTTATAGTTCTATTCCCGAACTTAGTATAAACACAGCATGGAGAGAGAGACAGGTAAGAGAAGGGAGAGGAAAGTGTTTTCATTTCACCAAACACATTTTATGTCATTTGAATATCAGGAAATGTTCCTCAGCTATTGTTCTAGAAATAATATTAATGTTTCTGAATAGTAAGATTGTTCTTGAGACTCCTTAGCTTATTTTATTTGTAATGCATTTCTAAGAATTAGAAAGAACATTATTCATTTAATGTTGTAAGATTATGTTAGAACTAATTTTTAAAAGAGGAAGAATCTTCAAAATAACATATCTTAATTAGAAGCAGCATAATTCTTATTCTTTATTGTATAAATTACGTGCATGTTATTTATGTGGTTTAGCCCTGATATCCGAAGAAGAGAATAAATAAAATAAATCACACACACAAAAAGTACAAAAAACACAATACAGGAAGATATATGAGATATCAACATATGTAGAAAATTCTCAAAGGCACACAGTAAATGAGCAATTTATAAACTCTCAGTAGACTTTGTTAGGAGAAGCTAAATATAGAAATTCTGACTTTCAGTTCTAGCAGAGATTGAAGTGTAATTTGACATTCTGTTGTATGTGTAGCCCAAACTAATGTACAAGAGAAATATAATTTCAGAAGTTTGGAAATTTACACATTGTAAATATAATTGCATAGCATATGAAGTAAGTAAAAGTTATTATTATATTTTTTTGAGATGGTTTCACTCGTTGCCCAGGCTGGAGTGCAATGGAGTGATGTAGGCTCACTGCAACCTCCACCTCCTGGGTTCAATCGATTCCCCTGCCTCAGCTTCCCAAATAGCTGGGTTTATAGGTGCCTGCCACCACACCTGGCTAATTTTTTGAATTTTAGTAGAGACGGGGTTTCACTATGTTGGCCAGACTGGTCTCGAACTCCTGACCTCAGGTGATCCACCTGCCTCGATGTCCCAAAGTGCTGGGATTATAGGAGTGAGCCACCATGCCCGGCCAAAATTTATTAATTCTATATCTAACTTTAACTAGCTGTGTGATCTTGGGCAAGTTACATTATCTATTTTCTCCAATATTACTCCAGTTATAAAGTTCTGTGATTCCCATGTATTTTTAAACTTATGTGTTATAAAACAGATGCCATCATCCAGCCTTAGCATCCAGTCAGTAGCTAATGTAAATGAAAACATAGGTAAATTGCACCACAATTCTCTGAATATATGAGCTGTCGTGTATAATATAAAGAATACATTTGAGATAAATTATGCAGGTAAATCCTTATAGCTGACAAAATACCTCAAACTTCCCTAATCTCCACTTTCTAAATAGTCAACCTTTCTGTTGATTGTCATGTCTATAAGCTATGGAAATGTGCTGTTAGACAACCCACTAGAAGCAGCCTTGTGGAACAAGGTACAGGGACAACCGGTGCGCTTCTAACAGATCTGCAGAGGGAAGCCACCAATAGTGAACAGAGGGAAGACACAGAAGCTGCGCTAAAGCAGGTGGAAGCTGGAAACCTTGCATAGGACTACCATGCACCAGGCCTTGTTCCTGGCCCCGAGTGACTCTGGGAGAACAGGTAAGTTGAACTGTCAAGAAACAACACACTTTCATCATGTGCCTATGAAATCCTGGCAGGGGAGACCCCTCAACCACCGTGGACCCTTGAGTAGTCAGGGAGAGCTGCTTAGAAAACTGGTAGGGATAGCAAACCTGCCAGTGTGCAACCCAGAGAGTTTGGTTTGAAAGTGTCTGTAGTGGAGCACAGCCAGGATCACCCATCCACCCATCCCTGCTAAACACCACTTGCTCCCGGAGAAGAGTTTAGTCCTAGGGGAACTATCTGGAACTAAACTCTGAAGGGCATTCTTGCCATCATATGCGGCCAGTCTGACCTGAGTATCTGTTTCTCTGCTGCCCTCTCCCAGGGTCTCAGGCCAACTGTGCCTGCTAGCAGTGCAGACTCAGGTGTCCTGGGGGCCTACATCATAGCTCTTTCAAACTGTTGGACATTGCCTGACTAGTGGAGAGCTCCAGTGAGGCAGTCTGCATGGCAATACACCAGCTCGCCTACTCAATTCCCTGACAACAGCTTTCTCCAGGTTCACAGACATTCCTCACATTGCTTTGCCAGCACGTGTGTGTGTGAGCAGACAGCCTGCCCCATCACTCCTGCTAGTGGGAGTGCACTTCATCCCACTTCCCTACCATATCATCATTGTAGTCATTATTTGAAAAGGAGATTAACATTTGAGTTAGTGAACTGGAATGGGTAGACTCACCCACAGTCTGGGTGGGCATCTAGCACTATCATGTCTAGAGTAAGCCAAGCAGAAGAAATTGGAAGGAGAAGACGGGCTGAGTCAGCCTTCCTCTTTCTCCCATGCTGTATGCTATCTGCCTTCAAACATCAGACTCAAAGTTCTTCAGCCTTGGACTCCTGGACTTACACCAGTGGTGTACCAGGGGATCTTGGGCCTTTAGCCACAGAATGAAGGCTGCACTGTCAGTTTCTTTACTTTTCGGGTTTTGGAACTCGAACTGGCTTCCTTGCTCCTCAGCTTGCAGATGGCCTATTCTGGGACTTCACCTTGTGATCGTGTGAGTCAATACTCCTTAATAAACTCCTTTTAATATACATATCTATCTTATTAGTCCTGTCACTCTGGAGGACCCTGACTAATACAGATTTTGGTATCAGGAAGGATTGCAGAGAAACAAAATTTTTAGGATGGAGTTTTTAAATTGGTTTGGGGTTTTTTGGAGTTGGCTGCTTCATATGATTAGATCCGAAAGTGCTAAGGACTCTACTTCTAATAGTATGGAGAACACTGATCGTCCTTGGCATAAGAGATTTAGAGAGTTGTTCAAAGTAAATGCATTTGATACTCCTGATTCATCACTTGTTAGAGGCAAGGAGTTTAGTGACTCTATACATAATGCATAGTGCATAATATCTTTGGCCATATGTGGAAAACCAAAGAATATAATGAAATTGGTTGGTTGCTCCTAAGTTCAATGGACAAAGTGATGAAAGAAAAGAATGGGCTCAGGGATTCCAGCTCCTGGCTCCAGAAGCACATACTGAGCCACAGGTCTCATAAGATTGCCCTTAGTGGGTCTAATTTCCAGTAGACAAAGGGCTGAAATTGTAAAACATCAGACACAAGCTCTTACCATGTGAGTGGCTGACCTGCAACAAAAGGTGCACACTCAGTCTCGCCAGATATCTACTGTTAAAGTACTTTCTCTACATATATTGAGATGATCACAAATTTTATTATTCATTTCGTTAATATAATGTATCACATTGATTGATTTGTATATGTCGACCCATCCTTGCATCTCAGAGATAAATCTCCTTTGATAACGGTGTATGATTATTTTAATGTACTGCTAAATGTTACTGGCTAATATTTTTGTTGAGGATTTTTGCATCCATATTCATCAAGGAAGGATATTGACCTGCAGAGTTTTCATTTGTTTTACCGTTTTTGTCTGGCTTTAGTATCAGACACCAATAGCAAGTAACAATATAAATACCATAATAAAAAGTATTTCAGAAAAAAAAAGTAAAGCCCTAGACCTGACGGCTCCACTGCTGAATTATACCAAACATTTATTGAAAAAAAATTCCAATCCTATTCAAACTATTCAGAAACATATAGAAGGATAAAATACTTCTAAAAGGCCAGTATTACCCTGATACCAAAAGGCCTGATTCTAAAAGGCCAGTATTACCCTGATACCAAGACCAGACAAAGACACATCAAAAAAAGAAAACTGCAGGCCAATATTTCTGATGAATATTGATGCAAAATTTCTCAACAGAATGGTATCAAATCAAATTCAACATTATATTAGAAAGATCATTCATCATAACCAAATGAGATGTATACCTAGGATGCAAGGATGGTGCAACATATGCAAATCAATCAATGTAGTATATCATATCAATATAATAAAAGATAAATCCATATGATCATTTCAATTGATGCTGAAAAAGTGTTTCATACAATTCAACATTTCTTCATGATAAAAATGCTGAAACGATGAGGTATAGAAGGAACATACCTCAACATAAAAGCCATACATAACAGACCCAAAGTTAGTGTCATACTGAATGGGGAAAATCTGCTGTAGTTCTTGCAGATTTGTAGAGGTACTACCTTTGTGGTCTCAAACAAGATCAGAGAGAATTATATGGACTATCAGTCAGAGAGTCTTATTCTTTACCTTATTTTATCCCACACAGAGTATCTCTGTTCCAGACATCTGAAAGCTGGGGGTAGAGTGACATAAGCAACTCTGTGGCTACCATCACTATGACAGTGCTGAGTCAGACCTGAAGAAAGCACAGTGCTGAGTCTTGCCCAAGGTCTGCTGTAACCACTCCATGGCTACTGCTATGTTTCCGAGGCCTTGAGGATCTACAAGCAGCAAGTGGCAAAACCAGCCAGGTCTCTGTCTTTTACTTCGTGGTAGCAAGTTCTCTCAAGGCCTGTTCAGTCCAGAGATACCATCCAGTAGTAAGCCACTAGAGTCAAACAACTTAAAAAGCTACCTGGTGTTCTATTGTACTGCAGCTGAGGTGGCAAAAAACCAAAAAAACAAAAAACAAACACAGGATGCACTTCTTCCTTCTCTTCCTTCCCCTTTTCAAAGGCAGAGGAGCCTTATCACATAGCCACTGCTATCAGAGTCTATGAAGAGTACTGCCAGACTACCATTGATGCTTCCCTTAAGGCTCATGGCCTCTTATTTCAGCTTGTGTTGAATACTGCCTGGCCCGAGACTCACTCTTTAGGGCAGTGGTATCTCCTCTGGCCCAGGGCAGGTGCAGAAATAATGTCAGAGTCAAGTCCTGGAATCAGGGCTGCAAGTACCCCCTTGGTGCTCCTCCCCGCTGTGGCTGTGTTGGTACCTAAGCTGCAAGATAAATTCCACTTTACTATTCCCTCTGTTTTTCTCAAGCAGGAGTTTTACCCCATCACCACCACAGCTGATAATGTGCTGAGTCTCATCTGAAGCTAGTACATCTCAAAGGCTCATGCAAGCTCCTCGGTTTAGTACCTGGATGCCCCTGTTTGTTATTCAGGGTCCAAGGGCTCTGCAGTTAGCAAGTGATGAATGATGCCAGGACTCGGCAACTTTCCTTCAAAGCAGCAGATCCCCTTTTGGCCCAGTGTGTGTCTAGAAATGTCACCTGGAAGATAGAGCCCAGAACAGGGATATTATGATTCTGACTAGTACCTTATCCTGCTGTGGCTGAGCTGGCATCCACGATGCAAGAGATAGTCTTCCCTATTCTTCCCTCTTCTCTGATTAGGCTGAAGGAAGGGGCCTCTTTTGGAGCCCTGAGCTGTGCAGTCTGGGGTTAGGAGACGGTTAATGCCAGTACTCCCTTAGCTGTCCCAGCTGGTGTCTCCATAGGTCTAATGCTCCCTCCAGGTCACTGTCTCTAGGCCCAGTTCACCATTGGGCTCACCTAAGATTTGAAATCCTTATGGCCTACACTGCCCTTCAAGTTTACTTGGAGACCAAGAGCACTTTAGCCTTTGGTGGCAAGGTTTGCAGGAACTCAAGTTCCGACCACTTGGATTAGGGTTCCCCTCTGGCTAAGGCTAGTTTAAACGGTCTCTCCGTGCGCAGGTATTAGCTGAGGTTGGCCTGGTTTTTCTTTCTGCTCTAACAGAAAAATATTGAGTTCATTACCTCAAAATTGCTGTGCTCTCCTTCCCCCAGCATCCAGAGACACTCTCTACACCATGCCACCTCTGCAGGGGTTGGGGAAGGGGTGGCAATTGCAATTCAAGACTGTTTTTCGTACCTCTTTAGTGTAGTGGGAAATTTGAGACTTGGAGAGACTGATGGGGTAGCAGAGGAATGTATTTAATGTGATTATGGGCCCAGTGGAATTGCTTTCCAAGACTGAGCAAAGTATAAAGCAACTGAGGGCGTTTTAAACATTTTTGTAATACAGGATGACGAAGCAGGAAGTAATTTTACAGAACCACGAACAAAGAATAGTTAATTAACTGCATCATGTTTTCTGATGTACATTACATTTGAAAAATAGCATTTTGAGAAACACACTGTACATTTTTTGGGTGTTATTTTGCCCTGTGACCTTGAAGCTGGTTAGCAAGAAAAACACGAGTTTTGAGATACCTGGGAACTTTGCAGAGAATGTGGGGAGAATAGATAAGGTAGGTTTTACAGGGAGCTAGTTAATTTTAAGCAGAGCTGGGGGTTAATTTTTATATTAACAACACAGTAAATTAGCTTTACTGTACTGCAATTGCAAATTATTAGTTTCCCTTCTTATTAGTGTATCTTTCAGTGATACGAAGTTAACACCCGGTGCTATGAGTGCTTACCTGATTTTTGGTTCTAATGAAGGTGTTTTTTTTTTTTTTTTTTTTTTTTTTTTCTGAGTAGTTTTTAAGTTGATGCTCTTGCAGGGGAAACCATCTGTGGAGCCTTCTATTCCACCATATTGCTCCGCCACTTCTTCTTCCATTTTATCTTAGCTAGTCTAACTAAATATTTGTCAATTTCATTCATAGGGTCAAACATCAACTCTTAGTTTCATCAATTTTTATATTGTTTTCCTCTATTTCCTCTATATCCTCTATTTCATTTGTTTCCTTTCTAATCTTTATTATTTCCTTCAATCTGCCAGCTTTGGGCTTAATTTGTGGTTCTTTTCTAGCTCTTTGAAGTGTACTATTAGGTTGCTTATTTTAGAAACTTTCATTTTTTAATATAGTCATTTATTGTTATAACTTCACTCTCAGTAATGCTGTTATATCCCACACATGTTGGTATGTTGTATTTTAATTTTTATTTGTATCGAGACATTTTCTGATTTTCCTTTTGCTTTCTTCTTTGGCCTGATAGTTATTCAAGAGTGTGTTGCTTAATTTCCATGTGTTTGAGTCTTTTCTTGATTTCCTTTTGTTATCGGTTTCTACTTTTCTTCTCTTGTGGTTAGAGAAGATACTTGGAGTGATTTCAGTTTTCTTAAATTTGTGAAGACTTCTTTTGTAGCCTAGCATGTTATCTATTGCAGAGAATACTTTATGTGCACTTGAAAAGAATGAAAATTCTGCTCCTGTTGGATGGAATGTTTTATAAATTTCTTATAGATCCACTTGGTCTACAGTGTTGTTTAAGTCCTCTGTTTCCTTATTAATTTTCTTTGTGGGTGGCTTATCCATCATTGAAAGTTGAACATTGAAGCCTCCTACTGTTACTGTATTATAACCTTTTATTCCCTTGAGATCTGTCAATGTTTGCTTTGCATATGTAGGTGCTTTGATCTGGTGTTCATATATATATTTATGATTTTGTATCTTCCTATTACATTGACCTTTTATCATTATGTGATGACTTTGCCTATTGTAACAGTTTTTTATATAAATTCTGCTTTACTTGATATAAATAGATCACCTCTGCTTTTATTTGGTTACTACCTTCATGAAATGTCTTTCCATTCCTTCACTTTCAACCTATGTGTACCCTTGAGTCTAGGTGAGTCTCTTGTATGCAGCATATAATTTGGTCTTGTTTTTATCCATCCAGCCACTCTATAAGTTTTGACTGGTTTAATACATTCACATTTAATATAATTATCAATAGGTAAGGACTTATTATTGCCATGTTCTTAATCATTTGCTATTTTGTAGTTCCCTTATTCCTCCCGATTCTCTTGCTCTGAGGTCTATGATTTTTTAGGGTGATATAGCTAATATTTTTCTATTTCTCTTTTATTTATCTACTATAAGTTTTATTGTTCTTACCATGAGACTTAAATTGAAATTATTATTGTTATAACCATCCATTTTAAGCCAGTAGCAATTTGACTTGAATCACGTTCAAAAACTATACAGTTTCACTTCCTCTCCTCGCACACTTTATGTTATTGCTATCAGAGGTTATTTGTTTTTATATTGTGTGCTTGTTAACAAGTTTTTGTGGTTGTAATTATTCTTAATACTTTAAGAAATACTTTTTACCAGGGTTAAAAGTGATTTCTCTGTCACCATTACAGTTTGATTATATATTTATTTTTCATCAGTGAGATCTGTAGTTTCATATGCTTTTGTGTTGTTTAGCATTTACTCAACTGAGCTTCATGGTCAGTCAGGGCTGCTGGATAAGCTTTCTGTTAGGAAGAGTCTGTTTTCTGGGCTCTGTGATTTAGATAGGCTGCTGGCTAGACTCCTTAGTTGGGAAGGCCTCTGGGTAGGCTTTCTGGATGGCTGGAGCTGCTGGTTGGGCTCCACAGTCAGGCACTGACAGTTGTAGTGACTCTGAAGTTGGGACAGGTTGATAGTGAGGCTCTGTGTTGGCAACACAGCTGGCAGGGGGTGCAGAGTTACCACTGGAATCCGTGTGTTAGTCACTCAGGACTCCCACCTCTTTTCTTTGTTCTTAGCTGTCCCCAATGTTCTACCAGCGCCAATTTCCCCTGAGTTCTGCCTGAAGCAAAACAAAACCGGATATCTTAAGTAGTACCCCCAAATTGCTGAGGTTAAACACCTACCTTTATCTCTCTTTCCCACACTGAAGATCTCATGGGTCACAGGGATCCTTCCCCCCATGGTGCTATATATCAGCTTAAGGGAGAAGCAATGTGAACAAAGTGAAACCATGTATGTTACCAGTTTAATAAAGTTTTTCTCATTTTGTTGTGCATAATTAGGATGCTGCAGCCTCACCTCTGTGTTCTGGAATTTACACAAAGGCATTTTCAGCTGTGAATAGTTGCTAAGTTGGTGTTTTTGTGAAGGAACAAGGACTGAGGACTTTCTTTCCCATTACCTTGCTGACATCATTCCTCTGCTAATCTTATTTCTTGCTTTTCCTAACTCATCCTACAACCTAGCTTATATTACTCATTTCTCTATAAGCACAATTTATTTGGTTTTGTGAAATTGCACATATAATACATTCTGCCTAACATCTGTTTGCAATATTTCTCAAAATTGGATGAAACATTCATGTCATTTACCTATACAAAAGCTTACCTTCATTTTTTATTAATTTCTTAATCTGAATCTCCAAAGAAACTTTATGCTAAATTTCTATATTAATTTAAAATAATCATAATCATCTTTTCTACAGATTAATTGTGTTTCCTAAACTGTTTTGTGATTGCTTGATTTGAAGGCTGGGACCGTGGATTTTACTGAGATATGTGGACTATGTATTTAGAGTTTCTTAAGCAAGTGTTAAGTAGAAATATTTTGAATGATGTCAGTTGTAGAAAATATTCACAAAAATCAATTGTCTGCTAATAATAGGTCTGAGTCATAAAAATGGAACTCTCCAGAGAATTATATTATTAGCTGAAATGATGATTGCATTATTGAAGTGAAGCTAATGAGTTTACTGAGAATGTTTCCAAAGCCAAAAATTGCAGGGTTTGTAGGTTGTCTCACTATTGTAATGTATGATTTCAAGATTATCATTATATTTTTCTACAATGAGCTACAGTGCATAAAAGGATACTTAAGATGCCACACACATGGGGCAGGGTCACCATTTAATAAAAAGTAGCTCAAAGATAAAAAAAAAGCTATTGTACACTAAATAGCTATCCGCATGTTTAAGGAATTTTACCTTGTGTCATGTAGGAAATAAAGTATATCCATGTCACTTATGACTTAGGTGAAATTATGAGAAAGATATTTTGAACAGGAAACTAGCAATGAAAGACATAACAAATGTCTTAAGTAGAACCTTAACTAATTTGCATCTTTGAAAATCAGATAAAAGCTACGAACTATCCTTTAATAACAAAGTAAACATTTTAGAGGATCCAAGAACCTCCTGAAACCCATGCATGTACCGTGTAGGTATTAAGAATTCTAATATGAGAAGAAGGAATACTCATTAAATACAGAGCAGGTAAGATCTGAGATAAGCCTTGAAAGATAAGTAGGATTAGAAAAATCAGAGGGAAAGTGGTGGTAATTCAAATCATAGAGAATGATGTGAACAAAGGAAAAGAGGGAAAAATAAGCAATCTTTTATTCAACAATTTGGCTGGAATAGAGGGTCTCATTTGGAAACTGGTAAGCAATATGGGTGGCTAACTAAGGCTAGAGTGTAGATGGCCTCATATATCAGAAAGTGAAATGATCAAATAAGTCTTCACCTCTATCCATACAGAACTTGCTCTAGTACTTTCCCTATCAATTTTACAAGTACTACTACTTCCCTAATTGATCACTGTCATGTCAAATATGTACCTAGTGCCATAAACTTTAGAAACTAGAGAAGAACAATTCCAATTAGGTTCAGTTTTCTCATCTATTAGAGAAAAAGTTTATTGCCCACATTTTCATCTTAAATTAGGTTTAGCCCCTGAAGATCAGGACCCGAGGCATTAGGCTTCCTCCCATAGTGTGTTACAAAAGATATATGCAATAACACACTCATTCACAGGAATGACTCTCAGAAGCAAAGCAAATTGCCCGTAGTTTAGACTTATATCAGAATTTATCTTTTGATTTACAATGTTTTGGGTTGATAATAGTCACATTTTATTGTGTATGCAAATGAACAGTTTTTTCTCTAGGACAAATGATAGCTATAAATATGCTGAATCACTATAACATCCAAAAATTATAGTAATATCTATTATATGATGTCAAATAATTATAATTGCAATAAATTAGTGTATTAATGGAGAGGAGAGGTTGGAGGGGAAACATATAATAATCTAGGAAATCACTTTGATTTTGTTTTGTAATGCAATCAGACACAGATACATGTGAGATTAAACATTTTCACAGATTGTCTCTCTTTACCCCAGCCCCAAACACACATGATAGATGTAAGATGATTTGAGGACTTAGATGAGTTAGTTTTTTGAGCTATTTCCACTGCTCTTTCAACAATAGCCTTCCTCCTTTGATTTCCTCCCTGCCACCCCAATCTTAGGCTTTCAAGGCCCTCATGCAGCATCAAGACCACATTGCAGCACCCTTTTTTTCAAGACCTCTATCTCTACTGCAGACCTTATTACTCTTATCTACCTCCTGGCTAGCACTTGTATATCCTATAGACACCCCAAACATAACTTATTTCTTCATCAAACGCTTTCTGTCCCCATGACCCAATCTTGGCTGGCAAAAGCAGCCAAGTTAAACAAGACATAATTCTGTAGGGTTGGAAATCTTCTCCCTCATATCTCATATAAGTTAAAAGTCTTAATGATGCTAATGTGTCACACATTTTTGCTTACTTTTCTATTTATGCCACCACTACCTTAGTTCAGGCTCATGTCACCTTACAATGGGTAAGTTTTTTTTTTCTCCCATCTTTATCAGGTAAAACTCTTCTTGTATTTCAAGGCTCAGTTCAAATGCTCAATTTTCCAAGCATATTACTCTATTTCTATTTTTTAAATAGTCATTTCTTTGTAAGACTTTAGAAATCACACATATCACATTTTGTCTTATATTCCACTTGCACTACATCTCTGTATTTAACTTACACTAGATTATAGGATCCTCAAAAGAGACTAGGTCCAGATGCTAAATATATTTTTGGTGAAATACATTAAAGTTTACTTGTCTCACATGTATAATTTTATAATCTTGTACCTTAGTAATTTGTATATGTGATCTCTCCACAATCATTTTTTAAAAGAACAATTTTGCTAAAATGAAGTTGAAAAGATAAAATAAATCTCATGCTAAGAAATATAGATTGTATGACAAAGGCAATAGAAAATCATGACAGATTTTGAAGAAAGACAGTGGCATGATTTATATGTGTTTTAGAAAGACAGATCTGATGGCAGGATGAAAGATGGAATAAAGTAGTAAACTTTACAAACCAGAGATTAGTTGGGAGGCTCATATAGTAGTCTAGTCTGGGGATTCAGGATAAATAGAGAAAAGAGAACAAGAAGCTATAGTTTTTCTAACTTTGGGAGGAACAACATGCTAATGAAAATAGAGTTATTCAACTTAAATTAAATTTGTTTAGCTGTGTTTGTGCTATGAAAACATACATTTCATTGAGATTAGTTGACCATAGTGATATTTAGTAAGGATCATCAGATATATGAAGGGTACATTCATGCCAAATTTCCACTGGGCTATAAAAACAAATGAAACCAAACTGTAACATGAGGGCTTAAGATAATGTATTGCCTATTATTATTATTATTTAATTCTAGATTAATTTTGTCAGCCTGTAAGTTCTTTAAAGAATTCTGGTGCATTATTTAAAAATTGTTGTAGGTTAGATTCAAGCACAGTGTTCCTTGTTAAAATATATCTATCTGTTTGAATTTTAGTAACTTGGAAGGCTGTCTGCATGAGCATATGCACACACTCTCTCTCTCTCTCTCTCTCTCACACACACACAGACACACACACACACACACACACATCCTCTCAAACATCTGTTACTTATGGCTTTCCTTCTATCATTATATTTCTCTCAATATTCATCCTCTGTCCAGATGCAAATACCATTGAGAGTAATGCAGGTAGCTTACAGGTTACTAAAGGAAGCAGTGACGGAAACATAGAGTCCGAGTACAGTGAAGAGTCAGAAGATTTAATTTGAGAGTATATGGGTAACGTAGAACAGCATGAGAGAAAGGGATCCCATATAAATTGATCTTCAAAAGGCAAAGTTAGAGAATGCATCAAAAATAAGAATTACCTATGTCAAAATTCTCACTGAAACTAAATTTGGTTAAAATTTCATCTACCTGAAAAGACTGTAATGACCAAAGATCATATCCACATTTGCTTCTAACAGGAAAAAAAAAAAAACAAAAAAAACAAAAAAAACAGAACTTTCTCCCTCTTTTCTCTGGGGGCCCAGACAAATATTCTGCCACCAAATAGGAAAGAAAGACTCACATATCAGGAGCATAAACAAGATTTACCATTATTCATGGTATAATATATATTTATTTGTTGTCAGTTAAGACCTTATAAATTCTGTAATGAGAAAATGAGACTTTGGCTACTTACCGGCAGTGAATTTTATAAGCAAGCTTTTTGGGCTGACATGTACAACTAGAATTATGGTAGGGTATTATTTTAGTTAAGACCCTGATGATTCTGGAACTAATTTCCACTGAGAAAATGACCATCAGTTTATAGTCAACAATTGAGCTCTACTTAGTGCTACAAAATGGTTTTTTAAAAAAACTATTTGCAAACTATATTTGAGAAATTATTTGCTTTCTGGAGGTGAATTAAAACTTGTAATAACGGTAGAAGTAAAAGTAGGAAATTTCAATGGTGCCAATTCTGTGTATTTCAGAACTAGCATATAGGAAAAATTACATTATAAAAAAAGTTTACTATCTTATCAAACTATTGCATAGAATTCATTTGTAATGTACTCAGACTATACTAGCAGAGGCTCCTATATTTTAGGTTCTATGTGATCAAAGAATAGTTTTGAAATATTTTACATCAATTCCAATCAGTAAAATATTTTAAGCATGCAACCAGAATACATGTATATCTGTTTTTTAATACAACTGTGAAAAATACCTATTTAAACATTTAAGAAGAATTACATAAAATTAGATAATAATTCTTTTGAATGTCTTCATAATTTTGATGATTCCATACATTTATTAGTAAATATGTCAAGGTGTAATATGCACTTAAGGTAAAGTTTATTGTTAGTGATCACTGATGCAAATTCATGCTTCAAGTTATCTTTATAATTTAGAATTTTGGGCTGAATTCCTGTTATATCCGATTGGATAACCATTTTTTTCCTTAACCGTCTAATGTGACTAAGCAAGAGCATTTTCAGCTCTATTTTTCTATTTTTGTTTGCCTTTGCATTACTAATATCATTTTCAATCTGCTGTTTTTTGCATAATACACATGCACACAAGTACACAGTCAATTTTTATTATTTGCAGTAGTTATGTTCTAAAAGACACGATGAGCCCTGAATTTGCAAATGCTGAAGCATAGCTCCTAGGGGAACCTCCTAGGGATAGGTTTCAGCAAGCCTCTGGTCATAATATTTTCATCAAATATTCCATACATAATCTTTATATGGGTATGTTTCCTTTTAAAGATACCTTATTTAATATATATTGTTGATTTATTGACATTAAATCCATGGCCAACAGCGCAATAACTCATGCCTGAAGTAAGCTTAACTAACACACACATGCATTTTTCTGTAAGGCACATCACAATCTTCTGCTTAGCAAAACTAGACAGTACTTCTGCACTATGTTTGGTGGCTATTTTAAACAGCAAAATACCAATAAAAAGCAAAAAGTGCAATAAATTTGACAATAAACAGATGGCAAAGAGGCACTCAATTACGGTATAAAAACCAAAACAACAGGGCAGATCATAGCCTGTTTGACCTCAGCTGAAGCTATCAGCCTACACATCAGGAGACTCAATTTTTTTCCTGCTCTGTGTATGATTGCAAATGACCATAAAAGCACTGTGAATATTGGTTTTGGTGTTACAAATACATTAGAGCCAGTAGGTAAATATGGAATTCCCTAATGATGGGTATCAACTGTGTATACACAAATACATATATAAACACGCATATATATATATGTACACATATATATGTGTATATGCTACACAAACACTAAAGATACAATGATGTAAATACTACATTTTATATTTTACACGTTGCTGAACAGATTTTCACCACAAAGATATTGGGATGCTGTAATATTGCTACATAGATACCAGAAGTTAATGTGCCTAGATAATGTTAATTTATCTGACCTTACTTGTATGAAAAGCAGAAAGCTAAAATAACATTTTCTGGGATGAAACAAATGTGTTTTGTCACAACAAAAGTAAATCTGTTTATTGAATGTTTAGTTTCATTTTGTACGCCTGTTTACCAGTTCTATTAATTTAATGAAATTATCTTTTGTAATATAAAATATTGCTTCATTTAGTAAATCAGCATGTTTGGAAAGGTCACTGGAGTCCAAGAATCTTGCTGTAAATAAATGACTGTTATTGTCTTACACATCCAAGCATCCCATCTTTACATAGTCTTTTTGCCACTCAGAATCAATTTGCATTTGCAATATTAAATGTAGAGGTGAAGATTGTGTGTTACTACAGTCTCTGGGAGGAAGAAGGCAAGACATGCTGGATGGGAAGGTGGAAACATGCAGTTTTTCTTAAGTTATAATGACCTTGGAAAAAGCAGCCTGTTCGAGGGAGAACAGACAGACAATAATAATTATGAAGACAAGTTGACTCAAGCTTGAGAGAAGGTAGTTGAAAGTCATCAAGATAGGAGAGAATAGCTCAAAGTGCTGAGGTGGAGAGCAAACAGGTTGACTCGTGGTGAAAGCAGATGCAACTGAGAACCCAGTTTAGATCATAATTCTAAAATGACAATTTCTCAAGCAGTAAAAGGGCCCAAAAAGACTGGAAGTGTTTGATATTTAGGTCATTCCCATGGCTGAATTCTGATTTCACCTACAATTGCCTTGGGCTTGGTCACAATTTTGCGATAGTTTTGAAAAAGCATTTGTATATTCTTCTTATGAAAAAGCTTGTTTTGAGGGGAAAAAAGGCTTTTTGAACCTTTTAGGTTTATCAAACTTATTCCCATGAACTGCAAGTGAATTGTACCATAATTAAATTAATCTTAATCAAGTTTAATTGAAATTAGGCTTTCTAGTGAATGTTTTAAAATAAAAATAGATATACAAAGATTACTAATTACTTAGATTAGCAAGGAGTATAAAATTTGGTTTCTGGTAACGGGAAGGTAATGTATATGTTTGTGTGTGTGTGTGTGTGTGTCCACCATATATATATGTAAGCTCTATGTAATTTAATTAATTATTGATAATTGGGTTTCTCAACTATGAGAATGAAGGTAACAATACCTAATTTGAAAGATTATGCCAAATATTAAATAATACATGTAAATTACCTGGTATATGTAATGTACTGAGAAAGATTCTGTTCTCTTTTTTTTCTTTTTTTTTTTTTGGCATTCAACAAGACACATTTATTTCTTGTTAACACATCTGTGGGGTCAACTGGAGTGTCTGCTCCATGTGTAACATCCAGGAACACACGATGTCACTCAAGCCACTCCACGAGCGGTGGCTACCCAGGGTATGCTCTTTTCTTTTTTTTTTTTTTTAATTTTATTTTATTTAAGTTCTGGGGTACATGTGCAGATCTTGCAGGATTGTTACATAGGTATACACATGCCACGGTGGTTTGCTCCATCCCACCACTACCTACATTAGGTATTTCTTCTAATGTTATCCCTCCCCAATCTCCCCACCCCCTGCTATCCCTCCCCTAGCCCCGCACCCCCCAACAGACCCCAGTGTGTGATGCTCCCCTCCCAGTGTCCATGTGTTTGCATTGTTCAACATTCACTTATGAGTGAGAACATGTGGTGTTTGGTTTTCTGTTCTTGTGTCAGTTTGCTGAGAATGATGGTTTCCAGTTTCATCCATGTCCATGCAAAGGACATGAACTCATCCTTTTTTACGGCTGCATAGTATTCCATGGTGTGTATGTGCCACATTTTCTTTATCTAGTCTATCTTTGACGGGCATTTGGGTTGGTTCCAAGTCTTTGCTATTGTAAACAGTGCCGCAATAAACATATGGGTGCATGTGTCTTTATAAGAGAACAATTTATGATCCTTTGGACATACCCAGTAATGGGATTGCTGAGTCAAATGGAATTTCTGTTTCTAGATCCTTGAGGAATCACCACACTGTCTTCCACAATGGTAGAGCTAATTTACATTCCCACCAACAGTGTAAAAGTGTTCCTATTTCTCCATATCCTCTCCAGCATCTGTTGTCTCCTGATTTTTTAATGATCTCCATTCTAACTGGCATGAGATGGTGTCTCAATGTGGTTTTGATTTGCATTTCTCTAATGACCAGTGATGACGAGCACTTTTTCATGCTTCTTGGCCATATAAATGTCTTCTTTTGAAAAGTGTCTGTTCATATCTTTTACCTCTTTTTTGATGGGTTTGTTTTTCTCTTGTATATTTGTTTAAATTCTTTGTAGATTTTAGATATTTGCCCTTTGTCAGATGAGTAGCTTGCAAAAATTTTTTCCCACTCTGTTGGTTGCTGGTTCACTCTAAGGATAGTTTCTTTCACTGTGCAGAAGCTCTTAAGTTTAACTAGATTCCATTTGTCTATTTTGGCTTTTGTTGCTGTTGCTTTTGGTGTTTCAGTCATGAAGTCCTTGCTTATGCCTATAGCCTGATTTTCTTGTAGAGTTTTTATAGTGTTAGATCTTATGTTTAAATCTTTAATCCATCTGGAGTTAATTTTTGTATCAGGTGTAAGGAAGGGGTCCAGTTTCAGCTTTCTGCAAATGGCTAGCCAGTTTTCCCAACACCATTTATAAAACAGGGAATCCTAAACAACAAAAAATTGCTTGTTTTTGTCCAGTTTGTCAAAGATCCGATGGTTGTAGATGTGTGGCATTACTTCCAAGGCCTTTGTTATGTTCCATTGGTCTATATCTCTGTTTTAGTACCAGTACCATGCTGTTTTGACTACTGTAGCCTTATAGCATAGTTTGAAATCCGGTAATGTGATGCCTCCAGCTTTGTTCTTTTTGCTTAGGATTGTATTAGCTATGTGGGCTCCTTTTTGGTTCCATATGAAGTTAAAGGTGGGTTTTCTAGTTCTTTGAAGAAGATCAGTGATAGTTTGATGGGGATAGCATTGAATCTATAAATTACTCTGGGCAGTATGGCCATTTTCACGATATTGATTCTTCCTATTCATGAACATGGAATGTTTTTCCATCTGTTTATGTCCTGTCTTATTTCCTTAATCAGTGATTTGTAGTTCTCCTTGAAGAGGTCCTTCACGTCCTTTGTTAGTTGTATTCCTAGGTATTTTATTCTCTTTGTAGCAACTGTGAATGGCAGTTAGCTCATAATTTTGCTCTCTGTTAGTCTGTTATTGGTGTATAGGAATGTTAGTGATTTTTTCACATTGATTTTGTATCCTGAGACTGCTGAAACTGTTTATCAGCTTAAGGAGATTTTGGGCTGAGATGATGGGGCCTTCTAAATATACAATCATGTTGTTCTGCAAATAGAGACAATTTGACTTCCTCTTTTTCTAATTGAATAACTTTTATTTCTTTTTCTTGCCTGATTGCTCTTGCTAGAACTTCCAATACTATGTTGAGTAGGAGTGGTGAGAGAGAGTACACTTGTCTAGTGCCAGTTTTCAAAGGGAATGCTTCCAGTTTTTGCCCATTTAGTATGATATTGGCTATGGGTTTGTCATAAATAGCTTGTATTATTTTGAGATATGTTCCATTGATACCTAGTTTATTAAGAGCTTTTAGCATAAAGGGATGTTGAATTTTGTGGAAAGCCTTCTCTGCAGCTATTGAGATAATCACATGGTTTTTATCTTTGCTTCCGTCTATGTGATGAATTACATTTCTACATTTTGAGTCTATGTGCATCTTTGTATGTGAGGTGGGTCTACTGAATACTGCACACCAATGGTTTTGACTTTTTATCCAGTTTGCCAGTCTGCGTCTTTTGATTGGGGTATTTAGCCTATTTACATTTAAGGTTCATATTGTTATGTGTGAATTTGTTCCTGCAATTTTGATACTAGCTGGTTGTTTTGCCCATTAGTTGACACAATTTCTTCACTGTGTTGACGGTCTTTACCATTTTGTACATTTTTGCAGTGGCGGATGCTGGTTGTTCTTTCCATGTTTAGTGGTTCCTTCAGGAGCTCTTGCAAGGCAGGTCTGCTGGTGACAAAATCTCTCAGTAATTGCTTGTCCATAAATGATTTTATTTCTCCATTGCTTATGAAACTTAGTTTGGCTGGATATGAAATTCTAGGTTGAAAGTTCTCTTCTTTAATGATGTTGAATATTGGCCCCCACTCTCTTCTGGCTTGTAGGGTTTTTGCCAAGAGATCCACTGTGTGTCTGATGGGCTTCCCTTTATGGGTAACCAGACCTTTCTCTCTGGCTGCCCTTAGCATTTTTTCCTTCATTTTAACCCTGGTGAATCTGATGATTATGTGCCTTGGGGTTGCTTTTCTTGTTCTCTGTATTTCCTAGATTTGAATGTTGGCCTGTCTTGCTAGGTTGGGAAAGTTCTCCTGGATAATATCCTGAAGAGTGTTTTCCAGCTTGGATTTATTCTCTTTGTCACATTCAGGTACACCAATCAAACGTAGATTAGGTCTTTTCACATTATCCCATATTTCTTGGAGGCTTTGTTCATTTCTTTTCACTCTTTTTTCTCTAATCTTGCCTTCTCATTTTATTTCATTGAGTTGGTCTTCAATCTCTGATATCCTTTCTTCTGCTTGATCAGTTGGGCTATTGAAACTTGTGTATGCTTCCTGAAGTTCTTGTGCTGTAATATTCAGCTCCATCAAGTCATTTATGCTCTTCTCTAAGCTGGTTATTCTAGTTTGCAATTTGTCTAACCTTCTTTCAATGTTCTTAGTTTATTTGCAGTGGGTTAGGACATGTTCCTTTAGCTCAAAGAACTTTGTTATTATCCACCTTCTGAAGCCTGCTTCTGTCAATTTGTCAAAGTCATTCTCCATCAAGTTTTGTTCCCTTGATGGTGAGGAGTTGTGATCCCTTGGAGGAGGAGAGGTGTTCATGATTTCATCCTTTTTTTGCTAGTTTCTTCCCATCTTCATGGATTTATCTGCCTTTGGTCTTTGAAGTTGGTGATTTTCAGGTGGGGTCTCTGAGTGGACGTCCTTTCTGTTGACGTTGAAGCTATTTCTTTCCATTTTTAGTTTTCCTTCTAACATTCGGGCCTCTTTCCTGAAGGAATGCTGAAGGTCCACTCCAGACCCTGCTTGCCTGGGAATCACCCACAGGGGCTGCAGAACAGTAAGGGTTGCTGCCCGTTCCTTCTTCTGGTATCTTCATCCCAGAAGGGTACCCACCAGATTTCAGCCATTGCTCTCCTTTATGAGGTGCCTCTGGATATATGGAGGTCAACAAGCCACTTGAGGAGTCAGTCTGTCCCTTATCAGAGCTCAAGTGCTGTGCTGGGAGCTCTGTTGTTCTGTTCAGATCTGCTGGGCAGGGATGTTTAAGTCTGCTTCAGTGGAACTCACAACCACCTCTTTTCCCAGGTGCTCTATGTCTTTAACATTTTATGTTAAAGACAGGAAAGTGGGGCTTTATTTATAAGTCCCCAACATGTTGCTGCCTTTTTTAAGAGATGCCCTGCCCAGCAAGGAGAGAGTCTAGTGACAGCATGCTTGCAGAAGCATTGCTGAGCTGCCACGGGCTCTGTCCAGCTGCTGTATAAATGTCCTTGAGGTTTTGTTTACACAGGTACGAGTAGAACTGCCTCGGTATTGGTGGACTGCCTCAGTAATGGTGGACGCCATTCCCTGCACAGAGCTCAACCGTCCTGAGTCGAGTTCAAACTGCTGTGCTGGCTGCGAAACTCTCAAGCCAGTGCGTTTCAAATTGCTGTTCTATGTGAAGGTGGGACTCCCCAATCCAGATAACCTGGGTCCCTGCCTTCAGCCTCCTCTTTTTCAGGGGAATGTGCAGCTCTGTTTCGCAGACATTCCAGGTGCCAGTTAAAACAGGCAGCCAGATTTGTGTGGGTTTTTGTGCTGGAAACCCGCGTGCTTGTCGGCCGGTGGGAATCTCCTGGTCTGTCGGCTGTAAAGACTGCTGGAGAAGTATCTGAACTGGAGTGCCAGTGTGGCTGGAAAATCCCTGGAAGATCTCCATTGGGTAGGAGGGGTGTCTTCCTGTCTGCTGCACTTCCCAGCTGAGGCAGCTCCCCACCCCATCTCCACTCACCCTCCTTGGGCTACACCAACTGTCCAACCAGTCCCATTGAGATGCACCTGGTACGTCAGTTGGAAATGCAGTGATCACTTGCCCTCTGCATGGCTCTTGCTGGGAACTGTGCTCTGGAGCTGTTCCTATTTGGCCATCTTGGCCACACCTCCCAGTTCCCTTCTTAAAGACTGATCAAGCCTGGGCTCAGTGGCTCAAGCCTGTAACCCCAGCACTCTTGGAGACTGAGACGGGCAGATCACCTAAGGTCAGGAGTTCAAGACCAGCCTGACCAACATGGTGAAACCGTGTCTCTACTAAAAACACAAAAATTAGCAGGGCGTGGTTTCATGCACCTGTAATCCCAGCTACTTGGGAGGTTGAGGCAGGAGAATCACTTGGACCTGGGAGGTGGACGTTGCAGTGAGCCAAGATTCTGCCACTTCACTCCAGCCTGGGTAACACAGCAAGACTCAGTCTCAAAAAACAAACAACAAAAAAGAGATCCTTCATCCATGGCCTCTCCTGGGGGAACTTGGAGCACATGCAGCACCATTTCTGTAAAAATAACATTATATACACATCCACCAGCCTGAAATATTTGAATCAAAGCTTTAAATAACAATTTTTGAAAACCTCATGCAACTTTCTCAGTAGCATATCATTTTTACTCTCTATCAATACACTATGCTCGAAAGAGCTTCCTAACTCCAGCTAAAAGATATTGTTCATTACCTTTCCACTAACATTAGATAACAGATATTTGCAGAAAGAGAAATGTTTCAAATTTGGAATGAACGAGTAACCTCGGGCATAAATCTTTTTTGTGTGTGTGGGGTTCTCTGGCATACTCTTCATTTAAGATATCTATGACTGAAATAACTTTCAAATTGTCTATGATTACATTTCTTTTGTTCTCTGAAGCTTACAAACTGATATTATGCATTTAGTCATATGATTCATTTCCTGTGTGTGATTTTTCAGAATATTGAAGACTATGTTGTAAACAGGTGCCAGATTTTCATGGGATTTGTCTTATCTGAAATGATTCTTATAATTTTTGTTGTTTTTGTATCATTTGTGTTTCTTTCATTTTCTTTTTTTTGTTGTTGTTTTTTTTTTTTTGTTTTTTTCCCTGAGATAGAGTCTCACTCTGTTACCTAGGCTGGAGTGCAGTGGCGTGATCTTGGCTCACTGCAACCTCCACCTCCTGGGTTCAAGCAATTATCCTGTGTCAGCTTCCAGGGTAGCTGGAATTACAGGTGCCTGCCACCATGCCCGGCTAATTTTTGTATTTTTAGTGGAGACAGGGTTTCACAACGTTGGTCAGGCTGGTCTTTAACTCCTGACCTTAGGTGATCCGCCCACCTCGGCCTCCCAGAGTGCTGGAATTATAGGTGTGAGCCATCACACCCAGCCTGTGTTTCTTTTCTAAAAGGTCATCTACTATAAAATTCACCTATTTAAAGTGTATGATTTAAAGGTTTTTAGTATATTCAGAGATATATAGAATCATCTCTGGAGATAGTCAATATATGTGGACCTCTCTCTTATTTTCCTTATTTTTTCTGTTTTCATGATATAGAAAGCTGTTTCTTCCTACCATAGCCAATTTTTCCAGGCAGAGCATTCTATTCTCTGCATTCCTTATCATCTTAATTCTGTATGCTTTTCTAACACCTTACTTTTACTCCATCTGTAGCATCTACCAGATTACTGGATTGTCAGATTGAACTTTGTTTTAAGATCTTTGGACCTCTTGGTTTCCTTTATACATATTGCCAAATCAAACTTTCCATTATGATTTCTTTTATTTCACATGTTAGTGACTCATATAGCAGAGTAAAATTATTAGATCAATTTAGGTTGGGAAATTAACAGCTGTCTGATCATAGAAATTTACATCATAATTAACTTGAATATGATTTGTGTCAATGACCTAGAGTAGCAACAGGTTCAGGAAACCACCACCTAGTCTCTGAGCTATGTATTTATCTATATACCAGCAATGGTTGCAGAAATGTTTCAGGTAATTCTATACTTATTTCTGAGCAACCTATAATTTACTTTTAAGTCAGTGATTCTAACATTTTGGGGGTTATCGTATCTTTAATTCCCCAATGTGTTCTGCCTCCTCCTAAGACTTGCTATACAATATATGTGTTATTTTTAGGTGAAAGGAAATGTAAATTTGCTTTATTTTGAGAACTTCAATATATTCCTTGAGAAAAATCAGAAGAAATCTAGGATTGTTTCCAATCAAAAGTTGTGTGTGTATGGGGGTGAGTTGGGGAGCGGAAATACAGTTTGAAATAGTTTTTGCAATTGAAAGTAATGGCAAAAACTGCAATTACTTTTGCACCAACCTAATACTTTTGCAAATAATCGGTACTGAATAGTGATTTGGAAATATATAATATCGATTTTAATTTTTTTTTGCCTTTCTATAAAAAGTACAAATTGGGTTACATTATCATATCCTAGACAAAATAAAAGGGTTTTTTTTTTCATTCATAAAACAGTTTCTCTTTGAAGTACACACCATTATACTTGAATGGTGTTTGTTCAGGGTTTGGTGATGTCTCAAAAATAAGTATATGCACACATGCAATATAAGTACATCTTAGTTTTATAATGACAGAAGGAAATTTTAAACTAAATATTGCTCTATTATGGGAAAATTGATTCAAACTTTGTGATGGGAAATAAAATGCGACTAAGGTAAAAAGCATGATATAATGAAAACAATGGTGAGAATACTATCTCATTTTCACATGGCACACACCCTATTATAAGATAGTAAACAAAATACGTTCCATCTTACAACTCTTTCTAGGCCAAATAAAAAATATAAATAAATAGGGAATGATCTGTACAGAACCCTAAATATAGTACTACTTCTGGGCAGGTATTGTGAACTAACTAAAAGAAAATAGTTATTTTATATGCAGGTATCCAAAAAGTATTGTTATGTTTGTCAATATCTATACTCATTGTTTTCTTTGTCTTCACGAAAATGTTACTTCTGCTTTCGTTTTCACAACAATATATATTGCTCTAATATAATAACTTTTTTTAAAAAAGCTCCAGCTTTTAAATATTTAATGATTTGATACTGACGTTTTAGAGCCATTAAAAAAATGTCAATAATGAAGACATTTCAGATAATCAAGAGCACTTCCCAGAAACAATTTTTTGAAAACATTGAAAGGATATAGCTCCAGATAAGTTGGAGTACAGATAATCATGGAAGATACTTTCTAGAAAATATGGTGATGATGATGGGGGCAGGAGGAGAATGAAATGAACATGGAATATTTTACAAAGAAACCCACCACTAGAATAAATACTGCTAGTAAAAATGTCCTGGATATCATGTGCCTGTCTCTCTCCTCCACCCCATTAATGCCAATTAGGAAAAAAAAACATTTGCTCAATCCAATATTCTCTAATTAATCATAACTCCACCTATGTCAGCACTGTCTCTTAGTATGAAGAGAGATTGTTTCTGAATGATAAAAAGCCCTAAATCTTTTCTTATTAGTAATAAAATGTATGTATATATCTGTTCATGTCCACCAGTCTGAAATATTAGAATCAAAGCTAATGGTATCTCAGAAAATGCACTGCTCCAGGCCATGTTCTGTTATCTCTCCTTAGAAATATAAATCTAAGTGCAGATTTGATCTTGTACATTTAGCCCATGTTTTATGAAGAAAAATATATGAATGTACTTAATATTCTACCCATGATACTTGTTCCTATGCACCGTTAGAAGGTATAGAAAGCTAAGATATTTTTGGGAATTTTACATCAGTAAGAAGGTAATGAGTAGCAGGGAAGTATAAATTGTAATAAATAAAGCCATAGCCCTTTTAATAAAAGCTGGGGTGGAATTTGCACACCAAGCAAATGTTCTCAGTCTATAAAATTGAGTGAAATTTTCCTAGTTGAATATTTTTAAATGTGTTGTCAAACCTCTTACCCAGTATTCTGTTATAAAGAGACAGTACACAAAATCTGGCCGGCCCGGTGGCTCACACCTGTAATCCAAGCACTTTGGGGGGCCGAGTCTGGCAGATCACCTGAGGTGAGGAGTTCAAGACCAGTCTGGCCAACGTGGCAAAACCCTGTCTCTACTAAAAATACAAAAATTAGCTGGGCGTGGTGGCGCACGCCTGTAGTCCCAGCTACTCTGGAGGCTGAGGCAGGGGAAGCTCTTGAATCTGGAGGGTAGAGGTTGCAGTGAGCTGAGATTATGCCACTGCACTGCAGCCTGAGCAACAGTGAGACTTGGTCTCATAAATAAATAAATAGACATTACACAAAATTCAGATGTTGCCTAACCAAGTATATGTGAATTGAATAAGGCTTATAATGATAGGGTTAATTTCTGACCCCCATCCTTATATATAGGACTCTGTACTATAAAGAAAAAGAAAACACATACTGCAACCTTGCAGTTAGCAAACCTAGCTTTAAGAATTACACCAATGAAACATTTTAGCCACATGTGTAAAGACTCTCTTACACCAGTATAATAACTTTTATAAAATACTTCTTTAAGTTGATAATCTCATATACCCAATATTTGCAAGAAACAAGGTGAAATAATAATAATTGCTTCTTTAATTTATGCTGAGAATAGACCATTGAAGCAAAAATTTTAAAAAAGCTCTACCCATTAAAGGTAGCTTTTTAAAAATTGTGACTTTGTTACCTTGAATAATGTCAACAAAAGTCAATCATACATAGTGATATTTCTTTATGTAAATGATCCTTCATATTGTTCCTTCCAGATAACTGATACCTCTCTACCACATGATTTTTTTTCAAGACTTAAGGTGCTGTTTTGTTTGTAACCTATGAGTCTGGCTTACAAATTTTACAGTATATTTCATGGTTGGCATTTATGAAATAAAACATGTATACAGTGTTTGTTGTATTTATTTCAAAACCAATTGGTAAAATATATTTATATACCGCCTTATATAGAAATAAAATATTTTTCAAGAACTAAGTGAGTTTACTAATTTTCAGTTATACTTATATATTTATATTCTTTACTTGAACCTAAATTTAATTAAAATAAATAATAATAAAAGCTCCTTAAATGATCCAGGAATTCTCAAGCTCAGCATTATTGATATTTGGTCTTAGGGTTGTTGAAGGGGCTGCCTTGTGCATTGTAGGGTACTTAGAAGCATACCTGGCCTCAAGCTGGTATTACCTTTAAGAATTGAGAGACTAGGTCAATACGGCTGATGGCAGTGTATTAGAGCTGGTGTTAGCATACCAAATTACTCATTCAGCAAATAATTATGGGTTGTTTACTAACCATTTTACATTTTGATAAATTTTAGTGGTACAATGATGAACAAATAAACAAGATGCCTGTTTGCATAGAGTGGAGGATAACAGATAATTATAGCATTGCATAATAATATTTCCTGCAGGCCGGGTGTGGTGGCTCACACCTGTAATTCCAGCACTCTAGGAGGCCGTGGTGGGCAGATCACCTGAGGTCGGGAGTTTGAGACCAGCCTCACCAACCTGGAGAAACCTCGTCTCTATTAAAAATACAAAAATTGGCCTGGTGTGGTGGTGCATGCCTGTAATCACAGCTACTCCAGCGGCTGAGGCAGGAGAATCGCTTGAACCCAGGAGGCGGAGGTTGTGGTGAGCCAAGATCACGCATTTCACTCCAGCCTGGGCAACAAGAGCAAAACTCCATCTCAAAATAATAATAATAGTTCCTGCTGAGTGCTATGAAGAATAATTACCATGTGTAAAAGGAGTGTGATACTTTGCCCCCTCTGGTATATGGTGCTATGAATAGTGTCCCTAAAGAAGTGACATTGAAGTAGAGAACTGAAAAATTGGTGAGCATTAGACAGCAGATGGATAGAACATATTTTTTGCCTTTAAAGAATGTATTCCTATTGATAGTATACTTTTCCTAGATCATTTAATATACATGACCATGCAGTTTTTAATTAAGTGGGAAACTCAATTAGCTTTCTTTGCACATTTCATTTTGTACCTTTGGGAGAGGTTAACATCTGAAACCAAGGCAAACACAAGCCAATAATCAATTATTTACTCATTAAGCAAACAGGGACTTTGGGCTTGTTTCTAGGATCATTTAACTTCTCTAATGTTCATTCAGCAATCAAGTGTTTTAAGAATGTATTTTTAAAAAAATAGAGATGAGTTTTTGCCATGTCGGTCAGGCTGGTCTTCAACATCCAGCCTGAAGAAATCCACCCTCCTAGGCCTCCAGATGTGCTGGGATTACAGGAATAAGCCACTGCATCCAGCCAAGAATGTATTTTTTATTTTTTGGCCACATACTTGGTCAATTAAAAAAATAGAAATTCGATGAAATCTATATAACCATTTTGGATATAGCCACATTCCTTTAGAAATGGCATTTGTAATGAATTTATATTGTCTAATTTCTTCACTGTTATTGGCAATTAAGTATGGTTTTACCACAGAAGTACAGTAAGTGTTGGCAAATACGTTGTTACAGCTATGATACCTGTGGTTACTCAGCATCCAGTATTAATGTGTTATTATCATTTCAACACCATTCCCACTTAGAAAACACTAAGTATTTTACCAGATAAATGGCCACAGATCAAAACTATTGAAAAGATTGTCAGCTAGTCTACATATGTTGTGACATATATAATATTTTTATTATTAAAGTTATACATGCACATTTCAAAATTTCAATCATCATAAAAGGGCATAAAGTCGTAAGTAAAAGTCCTCTTCCACTTATATGCAGAACTATATTATTTTACAGGCACATCTAAATTGATTGTGCTTCACTTTATTGTGCTTTATAGATAGTGCTTTTTTTTTTTTTTTTTTTTTACAAATAGAAGGTTTGTGGCAACCCTGCATCAAGCAAGTACATCAGCACCATCTTTCCAACAGCATCTTCTCATTTCATGTCTCTAGCTCACATTTTGATAATTTTCAAAATATTTCAAACTTTTTCATTATTATTTTAGCTGTTATGGTGATCTGTAATCAGTCATCTTTGATGTTACTGTTGTAATTGTGGGCAGCACAACCTCCCCTATATAAGATGGACAAGTTAACTAATAAATGTAAGGTTATTCTTGTAAGGATATTGCCGAGTTTAAAATGAGGAAACTGAGGCCAGCACGAGACAAATTAAATTCCAGTTTATTTAGCTCCTGGGCGAGGTTCTGTGGTCCAGAGAACGGGCCAGAGAAGTCGCACCTGGCCGTTCTGGGCATGGGGTTTTATTGGGGGTGAGGGCAGTAGATTGGTCAGTGGGGAAACAAAGCAGGGCAACTGCATTGGTCATAGAGAGACTGGACCTGGACTTGGCAAGTTGCCATTGGTAGTCCAGCAGGGCTATGGACAGGTGGGCTGGAGAAGGTAACAAAGCATGGGCAGCACCTGTATTGGTCAGAGAGAGAGACTGGACCCGGACTTGGCGAGCTGCCATTGGTTAGGCTCTCGGCGGGATTTTTGAATTTTGGGCTGACAGTATGATTTAGTGCTGAGTGTGGGGCTAGGGCTGGAATGCAGGAGTG
>CAUYLG010051142.1:0-11895 GCA_963573385.1 Cacajao melanocephalus | reverse complement strand
TGAGGAATATCTTTGTGGTGTTCTCTGTATTTCCTGGACTTGAATATTGGCCTGCCTTGCTAGGTTGGGGAAGTTTTCCTGGATAATATCCTGAAGAGTATTTTCCAGCGTGGATTCATTCTCTTCATCACATTCAGGTACACCTATCAAACGTAGATTAGGTCTTTTCACATAGTCCCCTATTTCTTGGAGACTTCATGCATTCATTTTTACCCTTTTTTCTCTAATCTTGCCTTCTCGTTTTATTTCATTGAGTTGATCTTCGACCTCTGATATCCTTTCTTCTGCTTGGTCAATTCGGCTGTTGAAACTTGTGCATGCTTCAGCACTCCTCCATTTATTAAGTCTGCTTGAGTAGACCACTCACTACTTTTCAGTCTATGCTGTTTTCTTCATCACTTTTCAAGCTTCCATATGCTACCTGGTCCCAGGACAATGATACCTACTTTAGATTTTTGCTATGGAACATTTTATTTCTAGGCATCACATTTTGAATCAGTTTGATTTTGCTGTATAATTTCTAACCCTAAAACTTAGTGGCTTAAAACACTAACCAATTACGTAGGTCATGATTCTGCTGGTGATCTGGGTGGTTCTTGTGGCTTAATCATCTCAGCTTATCTTGGCTGAGCTCACACATGCATCTGCACTTAGCACCTAGGTACTCTGGTCGCTGTATGGCCTAGGATGCTCTTGTTTGCATGCCTGGTGATTGACAGTCTGTCAAATGAGCAACAGGTATGACTTAGGCGCTCATCATCAAGAGGTTCACAGGATTCTTAAGAGCAGAAAGGAAGTGAACCTTGATGTGTAAGTGCTTTTTAACTCTTTGCCTGCACCCTGTTTGCTACTGATCTGCTAACCAAAGAAAGTCACTGTCAAGCTCTAGCTTTAAGCTGGCGTTGGCAAGCACTACCAAATGGCATGGGTGCAACAGGGACACTTCTGTGATCATTTTCCAAATCATCTACCTTGTATAGTTAATCTACGTTCAGATAAAGCATTAATTCTGCATCATTATTGATAAAGAACAATGAAAAGAAACAATTCTATGTGGCTAAGGTTTAGTTTGAGTTATTTTCTATATATCATGTGTCATTGTATTTTGGCTCTAAAGCTTTATTTACTTGCATGGTGTTGTCAGTTCTAAAATATATATTCCTCAATGTCTCTGTCTGTAACTGAGCTTTAACCATAGAGTCTTCACCCACTTATCTCTATTGTCTTTACTATTTCTATTTCAGTGGGCAGACATCAGCCCATTGCTTCTCCATATGTTTCTCTTCTTTAAGACACTCTTCAAAATTCCAGTCATGCTCTTTGTCCTTCCTGGATGCTTCGAATTCTGTCTCCACCCTTTTTGCTTTCATCACTATGCTCTAAGTCTCAGCATTGTGACATGAATAGTTTTACTCAAGCATAAAACTTGGCTGAGAAAATCAACTTCTGAAGATCCCAAGTTTTGCAAATGGCATTTCCACTGGGTGTAAATTTCCTCACGTTAAGAAACTTCATGTTTAACACAGTTATGTTCCCTCTGTGTCTCTTGTCTACATTGTTGTTTTGCAAGCAAATTTGACACTCAGAAGGAGTACAGAATTGTTTTTGTACTTTTAGTTTCCATTTGTATACACTATCATTTATCATTGTCTTATAGATATGGTAGGAATACATTTAAAATAGTAACTGAAGACTCCTCATATGAAAACTGTGCCCAAATATACGAAATAAAACAGATTTGGGCCCCAACAAATTCCAAAAAAAATGGACTGAAAAACAGATTTGCAATGTTTTTTGGTTTTAGTTTTGAGAGAGTCTTGCTCTGTTGCATAGGCCAGAGTGCAGCAGCATGATCATAGCTCACTGCAGCCTCAAGCACTTGGACTGAAGCAACCCTCTCCTCCAGCCTTAGCTACTCAAGGAGCAAGTACCTGGGACTAAAGGCACACCCCATTGTATCTGGCTAAATGTTTTATTTTTTATTTTTTATTTTTAGACAGGGGTTTCCCTATATTGACCAGGCTGGTCTAGAACTCTTAGCTTCAAATGATCCTCCTGCCTTGCCCTCACAAAATGTCAGGGTTACAGGCTTGAACCACTGCATCCACCCCACAAAGTAAAGTTTTATTTGTGTGTGTGTGTATGTGTGTGTGTGTGTGTGTGTGTGTTTGTATTTTATTTGATACTGACAGATTTTGAACTAAAAATATCACACATTGGAACAAATTTTAAATTTTTCTCATTGAACATGTAGTATTTAGCTATGGAGGAAACACATTCATTTTGTTCTCCAGGCATCCCAGTGATTGAACAAAGATAAGACAACTTGTTGGAATGTTTACTTTATCCTCATAATGTCTAATATAAATACCGAATCTCCAGAGCCCAAGTGTGTCTTTGCAATCTGGGACATACATATACAATGTCAGTTATTCAGGATTATGAAAGCCCATGAGAACATACGTGTAATATTCTCCAGCATAATACTGTAGTGTCAATATCCCAGCAAGAATAAAAGCATTAAAATTATTTTTTATAAGAATTCTTCCTCCATTAAAAGAATATAGCAGTGCTTCACTTTGATTGAGAAATCACTATGTGTCCAGCACTTTGAAAAGTGCCTTCTACAAATTATCTCATTTAAGAACACATACAAGACAAAGTAAATTGGAATGATCTGTTTGATTTTTATAAAAGGACCTAAATTATACTAGATTATTACCATTATCATTCTCATATTACTACCATCATTCTCATATTGCTGCCAAAACTGATCTAGTAAGCTAGATCATTACTAATCTCTCACTTCACGTTTTGCAATGTTGATATCCATTGACTTGAAATTCCATCCAGACCTAGCATTTAATTTCTCAAATATTACAGGAAATCAGTTTTCCTGTCTAATTAATTAGAAAACATGAATTAGATTATTATTATTTCAGTTTTAAGTCAACACCTATAGAATAAAAAAAAAAACATATTCAACACACATTTTTGAGGGGAAGCTGAGTCCCGTTAAAGGAAAATATCTTTCTAGTATCTTAATAGAGGTGTCCATGTCCCACTAGAACTGAAAACTATTTTTTATTCATCTTTGTAGATATGACTTGTACATTCTCCTCAATCTTTTGTTTTTTCTAAACTTATATAATGGAAACAGGATTTGGTTGTGTTTTTCAATGTGTTCCAAATATGTCTGACACTGAAGGCTTGCCAATTATCCATGAACCATGAGCATATACAAAAAATAACATAACCTGGCTAGAATTTAAAGTGTAGAGGGTTTCCTTAAAGCATCTGCTCTATCAGCTTTCTTTTTCTTTTTCTTTTTCTAGTTTTCTTCCTTTTTTTTTTTTCTTTTTTTACTCTATTGGCTTTAAGGGTTATGTTTTTCCTAAGTGTTGATATGGAACTTAAACATGAAGCTGTGTTGATAGGAAATTTTCCCTGTGACCTGGTCATTAGTATTGCAGTGGTAATTAGATTAGGAAATCTATCTAAAAGTGCATATTTTACTTGCTTTATCTCGAGGTAGTTCTGTTTCCACCTTTACCATGTGCCAAATATTAAATGAACGTATTTACATGGAATCCTTTGTTGTAAGCGTCCTTTGGTTTCCTAGACACTCAAATTTAGGGAAAGACTGATTTCAGTTATATGTTAGAAAAATGAATGTAGCAGAACAGCATGGTGACTAAGAGATCTTATTAGTTAGGTTTGATGTCTGTCTCTACTACTTGCTAGATGTGTAATCTTTGAGGAGTAACCCAAATTTCTCTTTCACCATCTGCAAGGCAGGAATCAATAGAAGCAAACTCTTTAGAATGGTGGGAGGAGTAAATGAGAATATTTATAAGGACATTTGAATAGTTCAATATATTTTAAGAGTTACCTTTATTTTAAAGTTAACAATCTCCTCTCCAAAGTCCTTCCACTTTTAAAAGTAGTATTCTATAAAAATCGAGTATATGTTTTACTCCGATATTTAAAATAAGACAGTTGTAGTAGTCTGTTCTTGCACTGCTATAAAGAAATACCTGAGACTGGGTAATTCATAAAGAAAAAAGGTTTCATTGGCTCACAGTTCCACAGGCTGCACATGAAACATAGCTAGGGAGGCCTTTGGAAACTTACAATCATGGTGGAAGGCAAAAGGGAAGCAGGCACGTCTTACATGTGGGAGCTGGAGGAAGAGAGCTAGTGGGGTGGTGACACACATTTTTAAACAACCAGATCTCATGAGAACTCACTCTATATCATGAGAACAGCACCGAAAGGGATGACGTTTAACTACCAGAACCTGCCCAGTGACCTAATCACCTCCCACCAGGCCTCACCTACAACACTGAGTATTACAATCGAACATGAGATTTGGGTAGGGATGCAGAACCAAACCATATGAGTAGTCTACATTATTTGAGATGAAAAAATAAGAATGTTTTCTATGCAAGCTCATGTTTAAGAATATATTAAACAGAGTTATTTTGTGAGGCCAATATGGAAATAAAATCTATGTCAGTCAGAATGAATTTGCCCTCCTTGAATGAAATGGCCTCCAAATGTTCTGAGATGACACTGATGCACTTTTCCGGTCCCAGTTAAAATGAAGTGAGACTCTGTGCAGGCTGGGACAATGTCATATTTACCTTTATATTCTACATGGCACCTATTACATTACTTTCCACCCAACAGATTCCCAATACATATAGTCTAAATTCTAATGAATTGCAGGTGCCTTAATAATCCAATGGAATTTTTGAAGTAGTTGATGTTTCATGCCTTGGATTTCCTTATGGCATATTTTAAGGTAACAGTTCTTAGTTGGGGATGCACCTCACTTTAGAACGAAATATTCTGCCTCAGAAGTATGCAAATGATCCTGCATTGAATTATCTATTCCCATTGCTTTAGAACAGAGTGGAGTGGAGAAAATATTCATGTCTGGGGCATGGATTATAGAGCTGCGCTTTCCTTAGGTAGGGGCAAACAAAACTTAAATTGCAGCATCCTGCTAAAGAAGGCAATGCTATGTTTTGATTTGCTAGAGCTGCCATAACGAAATTCCACATACTAGGTGTTTTAAAAAAAATCAAATTTTTTTTTCTCACAGTTCTGGAGCTGGAAGTCCAAGACCAAGTTGTTGACAGGGTTGTTTCTTCTGAAGCCTCTCTCCTTTGACTTGTAGATGGTCAACTTTTCCCTGTGTCTTCATATCATTCTCCTTCTGTTGGTATATGTGTGTGTGTCCTGATGTCTGCTTATAATGACACCAGTCATACTGGATTTGGTCCCATACTAAGGACCTCATTTTACCAAAATTATCACCTTAAGTGTATTTTCTCCAAATGCAGTCACACTATGAGCTACTGGAGGTTAGAACTTCAACATATGAATTTTGAGAGTACACAATTCAGCCTGTAACACCATGCTACATAAAGTTTTGTTAGACTCAGGAACTTGTTCCTGGGCCACAGGTGGAATCTTGTTCTACTTTTATCTTTCAGTCCAGTGCCCTGCCTTTCCACAAACCACTTGCTGTTATCTTTCCAACAGTACAGTCAGAGAAAAAGCAGAAACCATGTCAGGCTAAAGAAAACAATGGGTACAATTCACATTGTTGCCACATTCTAGTGTATGTTGCTTTCTAGAGGAACTATAAGGGAAAGCTACGCAGACATGGCTTCTGTTCTCAGGAAGTTGAGTCTAGAGTCTAGCTGGGAACTGGTCAAGTCATCCACTAAAGAATGTATAATTAGGACATGAGGCAAGTGCTCTGAAGATAAGCAGTGTGGTTTTCTGAGAGGAAAGAGCAAAGAACAAAGAGACCTGCTCTAGACCAGAGTGTGAGGGTTGTTTGGGGTAACTGTGGGCATTTTGATCGGGGTAGCAGCATGGGCAACTGGTATGGAGTGTTCAAGAAACCAAGAGAAGGATAAATGTAAAGGGTGTGGGAGGTGTTGAGATGATACTGGAGGTAAGACAAAACAGGTAATGTGTGGTCTCCTCCTAAGTTCAACTAGAAGCCACAAGGGATTTGAAGCAATGGGGCAGAGTAACATGAAGGACTTTCATGACTAAAAAGTATTATTTGGCTGGGTGCAGTGGCTCACACCTGTAATCCCAGCACTTTGGGAGCCTGAAGTGGGAGAATCACTTGAGCCCAGCAGTTCAAGACCAGCTTGGGCAATATAGTGAGACCCTGTCTCTATAGAAAAAAAAATAGAAAGCATTAGTTGGATGTGGTGATGTGTGCCTGTGGTCCCAGATTCTCAGGAGGCTAAGGCAGGAGGGCCACCTGAGCCTGGGAGGTTGAGACTTCAGTAAGCTGTGATGGCACCACTGCACTTCAGCCAGGGTGACAGAGTGAGATCCTGTCTCAAAAATATATATTATTTATAAATAATTACTCACAGTAGGGATTCAGCCTCTTTCCGTGGAATTTTCATCTGCACTTTATGCCACTAAAATATTAACCAATTTCTGAACAGAATCAAAATCATCAAAGGTAATGAAATGATGGGGGTAAAGAAGGTAATCAGGAGAGTTAGGCATAACAGTTAGAGAGGAAAATATTTCATCACCCTATGACTATACTATTTTGATAGAAATATACCTATGTTGATCCAGTCGAAATAGGCATATTCCACAAACCCCTCCTCTGCCCCTTCCACGCACCAAACACCAATTTTTGGTACATTTTCATAGTATCTACTTAGCTAACATTCAGGATACAGCAACAACACAGTGGTCTGGGTCATAGCACCTGTGTGTAAATATTAAAACTGAGATACCAGAGCCTATAAGATGTATAGGCATTTGCTTAAATTTGGACAAATACGTCTTTTAAATGACAACAGGCTGCATATATCTTAAGATGACAGAAGCATAGGCATACTGTTTATTACATGTAATTCATCCAACAATATATTGAATCCCTATTATGCTTAGGTATCTATATTCTGAGTTACATTCCTGATAAGCATAATTATCTAAAACAAGTTACGACAGAACTTCTCAACACACAGATTCTTTTCAGAGAAAAAATTTCCCAAAGTGTGATCAGAAGGAACTGACCCATACGATTATTCCAGAGAAAGGGATTCTATAGCCAGGTAAGTCTAGAAACCACTGTATAAAATATTTTTGTGCTTAAGGTTTCATAATGCATGTTAACTACAAGCAGTTCTACATTGCAGAAATCTGTTTAACTCTTTAAAATATGTACACTTCTGTATTATGTTTACAGACCCAGAAATGGAAGCAAAACTTGAAGATTTTCCCTTAGCATTTGATTGAGCTCACATTTTAAAGATAGATACACATAATTATAGCAATTAATATGTAGAGATACAAATATTAAAAATAATGATTAATAGTTTAAAATTACTATCTGTGCAATCTATGTATGTATCTGTGCATTTAGATATATAACCATCTTATCTTCCAAATACATTTAGCTTGGTATCTTTACAGATACCTGTGAATTATAGTGACTGTTACTTTACAAGATGAATATTCTCTGGAAAGATGTTATTTCAGTGTTTTCTTTCTCCTACTACATATTGAATCTAACATCTTAACTTCCATCTAACTGCTATCCACTAATTGCCAGTCTTTTACATCAGCCTTTCAGATATCTGCATTTTATGCAGTGGATACTAGATTGCCCTTTCCTTTACCTTATACAGTGAGACATTTTTTTTTTACAACCCAGTGTAATCATAGATGTAGAACAAAACTGAGGTCTCTGGCTTTTTCCCCTTTCCATTGCAACTGTTGCAAATATTCAAAATCACAACTCATGCTATTAATTTCAGCTGATATTTTCAACTCTCTTAACCCAGCACTACATCCGACAGCTGTAAAGGCTTTCAGCCATAATAAATCTCTGCCTGACTTCCCAAAGCAAACAGTGTTGAGGAGAGTGATCCCTCCAATAACATTTTGTCAGCTCAAATCACCACCATAACATAAGTGATTCAGACAGTCTGAACTGACTCCAGGCTTCCCAACCTCCGGTCCTTATTTCCTATTTTCTTTTACTTATGAACTGTTTTTAATATTCTGAAGACTCTAAAAATGTTGTGTTCATTCCTGAAGATTGGCTGAATGCCCGCTTAACAAGCGGTTTTTTTTTTCCCTCTCTCTTTAAGAAGATTCTGCCTCATGACCCGCTTAGATTACTACATTTGGAAACAAAGTTTATTCAGGTCTAGTATTTTAGAAAAAAGAAATAATAGAATAGCTAAACTCTAATACTATAAAATTAAAACACTAGTAGTAAATCTTTATTTTTGGAACTTAAGGGAAACAAAGTGATTTCCCTCGATATGCTTAATTCCAGAGAGTGTGATGTTCATGCAGCATGTAACTATCTACTGTGTATGTACATCAGTGCTCCACTAACCTTTTCAACACCAGAGATCCGTTTCATGGAAGACAATCTTTCCACGGGTCGGGGGGTGAAGTGGATGATTTCAGGATAATTCAAATGTGTTATATTTATTGTGCACTTTATTTCTATTATTATATTGTATTATGAATATATAATGAAACAGTTACACCATAATATAAAATATGGTGTAATACAACTCACCATGTTGTAGCATCAAGGGGAGTCCTGAGCTTGTTTTCCTGCAACTGGATGGTCCCATCTGGGGGTGATGGGAGACAGTGACAGATCATCAGGCATTAGATTTTTACAAGGAGTATGCACTCTAGATCCCTGTCATGTGCAGTTCATAATAGGTTTTGCGCTCCTTTAAGAACCGAACGCTGCTGCTGATCTGACAGGAGGCAGAAATCAGGTGGTGACGTGAGTGATGGGGAGCAGCTGTAAATACAGATGGAGCTTTGCTAGCTCACCCACTACTTACCTCCTGCTGTTGTGGCCTGGTTCCTAACGAGTACCAGTCAATGGCCTGGGAGATTAGGACCCATGATGTACATCATCAGTAACGTGCTGGGTGAATGAATGGGCTTCCTTGGAGTTGAGTCCCCCTGAAAAGAAGTTAAGTCAAGCTATGTGGGCATGGTAGAAGAACATATATATTGTTAAAGGACATGTTTTCAAACAGCAAAAAATGCAACAATAAAGAGTACAGAGCCTTTGATTCAGACAGATCCATTTTCCATCCTGAATCTACTGCTTACTTCCAGTTTGACAGTAGATATGTGGGCCACTGGTTCCTTATATAAAAACTGGGGCTATTATGATCTGCCTACTTCAATAAAACAGGACTTGTTTTCTTTTTCTTGCTGCCAGCAGTGTCTGTGTTAAAACCAAGACGTTGCTATTGGTTTGGGATGAGGTGTTACCCCAAAGCACCTGGAAAACTTGTAATTTCCCAAATACCCCAGCCTTTGCAAAACCTTAATTTGAATAATTCTGGCTAAAAAACAGTCAGCATTTCCTGGCTGGGCATGGTGGCTCATGCCTGTAATCCCAGCACTTCGGGAGGCTGAGGCGGGCAGATCACCTGTCAGGAGTTTGAGACCTAACTAACATGGTGAAACCCTGTCTCTACTAAAAAAAAAAAAAAAAAAGAAAAAAAGAAAAAGAAAAACAAATTAGACAGGCATGGTGGTGTGTGCCTGTAATCCCAGCTACTGGGAGGCTGAGGCAGGAGAATCGCTTGAACTGGAGAGTTGGAGGTTGCCGTGTGCCAAGATCACACCACTGCACTTCAGCCTGGGTGACAGAGCAGGACTCTGTCTCAAAACAAAAAACAACAAAAACAAAACAAAACAAAAACACACAGCATTTTCTATCCTTTCAATTATATGGTACTTCAGAAATATATATTCTAAAACTATGCATTCTTTTATCTGAATGAAATTACATGAGCATACCAGTTATTTTTTATTTTTCCAATACTAAGATCATTATGTTGTTTGTTAAATGCTGCTACATGCTGGGAATTAGTGTATTTAATTACAGATAAACACTGCAAGGTAAACAATATTATGACTATTTTATAAACGACAATGTTAAAAATCAGCAAGCTTTTGAGCTAATAGCTGTAGAAGAAATGAAAACTTGAACTAGGTTTTATAGCTTGATTCAATCTGTGGAAAAGTCTTTCCTTTTACATTTTTACTATTATTCAACAATGTATTTTTTTTTTAAATGAGACAAGGTTTCACTCTGTCACCCAGGCTGAAGTGCATTGGTGCAAACACAGCTCACTGCAGCCTTGGCTTCTTGGGATCAAGTCATTCTTCACCTCAGCCTCCAATGTATGGAATTACAGGTGTCAGCCACCACGCTCTGCTAATTTTGAAACAGAACTGAAAAATGATTTAAGTGTCTAGGGCGACGGTATAGTGCAATGGCTAAGAGCCTGAGCTCTTGAGTCTCAATGTCTAGATTCAAATTCCCAATCTTACCACTTACTAACTTTGCCAGTATGCAGGTTGTTTTATCCTTCCAGGCCTTAATTCTTTCAACCCTAAATTAGGGATAACAAGAGCATCTACTTCATAGGATTTTTATGATTGAATGAGTTCATTGCTCACAACAGGACTTGGTTCACAAAAATTGCTTCCAAAATGTTAGAATTATTATTTTTAGCAAAAAAGATACTGATAACTAGAAAGCTTAATGAATGTTCTGTAGGTCACACAATTCCTGAAAGAGACCAAATTATACTCAGAATTTTGGAGTCATATAGCATTCATTATTCAGTAACAAAAATATATTTGCTACTATGAGCATCTTGCTAGTACTCGTAAAGGTGGTAAGAATAAAGTAAATTACATCCTTAGATCTTACTTACAGTGTCATTTTGGAAACATATAATTACATAAGCAATGATACTTTACATGTGGGTGCTACCACACTCAACACGCAGAGGGCGGTGCGAGCACCTAGCCGGAAGAGATAACCCCAGCAGCAGACAAGCTTCCTAGAAAAATGGACCTCTCAGCAAAAATGCAAAAGAGTGAAAGATGGCTACGAGTTAGGGCAAAAGACTAGGTTCTTTCAACAATTTCATGCTTGGCTGTATCAAAACTATTAGTAGCTTTTATACCTAGAGAAAGCATCAATAGACATGGGTCCTCTGAAAATGGCAAGCATATGATAATTCCAGAAACTGAATAATTGGGATAAGATGATTACAAAATGCATAACCCCCTGAAGGTTTTATTATTATTATTGTACTTTAAGTTCTGGGGTACATGCACAGATTGTGCAGGATTGTTACATAGGCATACGTATGCCATGGTGGTTTGCTGCATCCATTCTTCTATCACCTAACGTTAGATATTTCTCCTAATGTTATCCCTCCCCAATCCCCCCACCCACTGCTATCCCTCCTGCAACAGGCCCCAGTGTGTGATGCTCCCCTCCCTGTGTCCATGTGTTATCATTGTTCAACACCCACTTATGAGTGAGAACATGTGATGTTTGGTTTTCTGTTCTTATGTCAGTTTGCTGAGAATGATGATTTCTAGCTTCATCCATGTCCCTGAAAAGGACATGAACTCATCCTTTTTTATGGCTGCATAATATTCCATGGTCAAACACCCCAGATTTTGCAGGGCCACATCTGCATCCAGAAAAGGCAGAGGCCGTGCTTGGCAGTGTGAGGGATGATATTTCTGGTGCCTCCGCTTACCAGGAAACTGGATACCCCTTTGGATGGCTCTTTGGTTCCCCTAACATTTTAGCTGGAACTGTCAGAGTCTCAGCAATGGTATCATATGTGCCCGTCAGTCCACGTGTCAGTGGATGGGGCAGGCTAACCCTTTGTAGCCGAGAGGAGGACATCCTACCCTTCAGAGGCAGGAGGGATCGGACTGGTCTCCAGCGAGGCCTCTGTCCCTGGCTGTGCTGACTGGACTGAAGACGGGCAGACACATGGGGAGCGAGTGGCAGGAGCCAGAAATGGA
>CAUYLG010051141.1:0-75529 GCA_963573385.1 Cacajao melanocephalus | reverse complement strand
AGTTGGCTTAAACTCTGAACTTCTCTCATGGCATCTGTTGACCACTGAGGCAGGGCTGGTCTGGCTTTGACACACTAAAACTTTTTTAAAAACTATGTTATTATGATACTGAGAAAAATGTATGTTTTGTGGATTTGGGGTGGAGAGTTCTATAAATAATTGTTAAGTTTACTTGTTCCAGGTCTGAGTTCAAGTCCTGGATATCCTTGTTAATTTTCTATCTCGTTGATCTGTCTAATATTGACAGTATAATGTTAAAGTCTCCCACTATTACTGTGTGGAAGTCTAAGTCTCTTTGTAAGTCATTAAGAACCTGCCTTGTATATCTGGGTGTTCTTGTATTGGGTGCTTATATCTTCCTTCTTTTCTCTCTCTTTCTTTCTAAAAGAAAAAAAAAAAAGAAAAGAAAAAAAACTATGTTATTATAATCCCACCCTATTTCAGTTTCAGGCTGGTAGGAAAACACTTCCTTATTCATGAGCTTGGCAGCCTTGGAAAGAACACAAGGAAAATCGCCAGAGCCTGACGCCCATTTCCTTAGTCGCCAGTGACCATCAGTCATTTCCTGAGCCCATCACCAGGGCTATTGATGGAGTCACAGGGCTGAGCTGCTGCCCTGGGGAGGGCAAGGCCTCTCAGGCATGAAAGTCTGATAAAGTTACATACTAGAGACCCTAGAGTCCCTCTAATACCAAAGAAATAAAGGAAATTGAAAAAAGATCACAAGTCTTCAAGGCAGCTTTACACATTCCTTTTGATTTTTAGAAATGATACTATTTGAACATTTTGCATTTGAGGAAATGTTAAGCTGGACTGTAGTGTAGACCTTCAGAGGCTGAAGAGAGGACCCCAGCCCTTCGCAATGACAGCGGTGAATGGAGTAACGGCAGAGGCCAGCTTTGATTGGGGCCTCGAGAACTGTCCTAAGAACCTAAGTCGCAGTACTTTTTAAAATCCTATAGCAGCTCTTAAAGTGGGAACTACTATTTACGTCAATTTTCCAGATGGAGGAACGGAGGCACATTGAAGGTAAGCACTTGTCAGAAGTCATACAGTTAGTTGGCAGTGAAGGTGGCATCTGAACTTGGGTGGTTTGTCTTAGGAGCCTGCAGGGGCCATGTGTAGTGTGCTAAATCCTTCTTGTTAATTTCTTATAGAATAAGAATTAATACTGTTACAAGTCAAATAATTATGAAAATGTACAGTTATGCAAGCACACTAAACTGTAGCTATTCAAAGAACCAAAAATATTACATTTTTGCATAATTGTACATTTGCAGTACGGGGAAAAGTAAGAAATAAGATCTGTCATAAAGGTACACTGGCATTTGTTGGCTGACTAAAATTTTACAGTAGGTTTTTTTTTCTCTTGTTATTTTGAGATAGTTATATAGATTCACATGCAGTTGTAAAAATAATATTAATAATTCAGAGAGATCCTGTCTATCCTTTACCTGGTTTCTTGCAAAGGCACTATCTTGCCTAACTGTAGTGCGGCACCACAACCAGGAAATTGACATCACACAACCCATCTACCCTATTCACATTTCACCAGGTTTACATGTACTCATTGGGGTGTGTGTATTTACTTCTGTGCAGTTTTATCACATGTGTGGACTTGCGTGGCCACCACTAGAGGCACGATACAGAACAGTTCCACGATGAGGACCCGTCGTGCCTCCCTCTTAATCGTCACATCCACCTCCTACCCTCTCTTGTTCTCTAACTCCTGGTGGCTACTGATTTGTTCTCTATGTCTGCAGCTTTGTTATTTCAACGGTGTTTTATACATGGTATTACACAGTAGGCATTTTTTTTGAGATAGGCTTTTCCATTTGGCACCATTCTTTGAAATCCAGCCAAGTTGTTTTGTGTATCAGTAGTTTATTTCTCTTTATTTCTGAGTAGCAGTCTGTGGCATGGATGTACCACAGTTTGTTTAACCATTCATCCATTGAAGAATATCTGGGCTGTTTCCACTTTAGGGCTATTAGAAATTAGTTGCTGTGAACATTGGTATACAGGTTTTTGTTTGTTTTTGTTATTATTATCATTTTTTGAGATGGATTCTCACTTTGTCGCCAGGCTGGAGTGATCTTAGCTCAGTGCAACCTCCGCCTCCTGAGTTCAAGCAATTCTTCTGCCTCAGCCTCCTGAGTAGCTGGGATTACAGGCACGTGCCACCATGCCCAGCTAATTTTTGTATTTTTAGTAGCGACAGGGTTTCACCATGTTGGCCATGGTGGTCTCCATCTCTTGACCTCGTGACCCACCTGCCTTAGCCTCCCAAAGTGCCGGGATTATAGGCATGAGCCACCGAGTTCGGCCAGTATACAGGTTTTTATGTGAAATGATTTTCATTTCTCTCTAATAAATGTCCAGGATTGCTGGATTATACAGTTAAGCGGATGTTTGGTTTTGTAAGAAACAGCCAAACTTGCACTTTAAAAAAATAAATAAATAATAAACAGAAACTACCAAAACTACCAAACTTTTTTTTTTTTTATTGAGATGGAGTTTTGCTCTTGTCAGCCAGGCTGGAGTTCATTAGCGTGACCTCAGCTTACTGCAACCTCTACCTCTTGGGTTCAGGCAATTCTCCTACCTCGGCCTCCCATGTAGCTGGTATTACAGGCGTCTGCCACCATGCCTGGCTAATTTTTGTATTTTTAGTAGAGACAGAGTCACCATGTTGACCAGGCTGATCTTGAACTCCTGACCTCAGGCTCAGGTGATCTGCCTGTCGGCCTCCCAAAGTGTTGGGATTACAGATATGAGCCACCGCACCTGACCTACCAAATTATTTTCTAGAGTGGCTGTGCCATTTTATATTCCCACCAGCAATGTGTAAGTGATCCAGTTTATCTGCAGCCTTATCAGCAATTGATGTTGTCACTAGTATTAGCCATTCATATGGACATGTAGTGACATCTCATTGTGGTTTTAGTTTGCATTTCCCCAACGGCTAATGATGTTGAATGTCCTTTCATGGACATATTCACCATCTGTACATCCTCTTTAATGGAATATCTGTCCATGTCTTTTATTTATTTCCTAATTGATTTATTTTTACAGTTGGGGTTTAAGAGTTTTCTCTGTAGTCTAGATACTAGTCCCTTATCAGATACGTGATTGGAGAATATTTTCTCTTAGTCGCTTCATCATCTTTGCAGGATCTTTTACGGAGTAACACTTTTCATTTTGATGAGATCCAACTGATCAGTTTTTTTGTTTATCAGTTTTTCCTTTTATGAAACTCAGGCTTTTGATGTCAACTCTAAGAAAAATTAGGGTTTAGATTCGTGCCTGTTGTCATGTGCAGTGCCTGGCATTGAGAAAGGGAGCCATGGAGCAAGGTAGACACTGCAGTGTGAATGGTTCGTCCAGCTTCTGTCTGGTCGGGTTCTGCAGTATGTCTTAATGAGATCCCTGTTTGTTGGGGTCGTGGACACAGGGTTGCCCTTGTCTTGTAAAGGCTATAAGGTGATGATGGTATAAAAAGAAAAATATTTCTAGAATAATCCGTGGTACCTCCCAACGTAAGATTTTTTTTGCACTTGAGAGCCTCTGTCTGGAACACTCTTCCCTGCCCCATCTCTTCCCCTCTTTGTCGATCCAGCCCATTCTCCAGTGTGCGCCCACGTGGCCCTTCCCAGGAGTGCTTCCCTGGCCACTGCCTCTCACCCCAGCCCAGGTGTGCCTGTGCTTCCTTTCTTGCACACTCTCCTCAATGTCAGAACATTTGTAAAGTAAATACGTGAAAATGAAAGTAAATATCAATTAAGTAAGACGATTTGATTAAAGTCTGCTTCCCCTCTGGACCAGGCTTTCCCAACCTTGGCACTACTAACATTCTGGGCTGGATAATTCTTTGTTGCAGGCAGCTGCCCTATGCCTTGTGGGATGCTCGGCAGCACCCCTGGCCTCCCCCCACCAGGTGCCATGGCACCACCCTCCCTGGCTTCCCTCCACGAGGTGCCATGGGACCATCCTCCCTGGCCTCCCCCCACCAGGTGCCATGGCACCACCCTCCCTGGCCCCCATCCTGTAGTGAAAAGCAAAAAAAATATTTTCAGATAGTGCCAAATGCTCCCTGACGGACAGAGTCACCCAGGCGGAGAACCGTGCCTCAAGACTCAGAGCTGGGAGGCCAGGTGCCGAGTCCCTTTTCGTGCCTGTTTTCTCTCTAGTGTCTTAGCATGGGGCCTGGCACTGCGGTGTTTCATTAATATGAAACATAGTTGGGTGTGGGTTTAGCATAGTACCTAGTATATAGTAGCAACTCAATATACATTTATGAAATAAATTATTGTGCAGTTGGGTGTGGGTTTCCTTGCACTTCTCCCTGGCTCACTGAAATGGGAACGCGGGAGCTGCTGAGTTCCTGCCTGATAAAAGCCCATATCCTCCGTGAACACTGCCAAAGCGGGGCTCTCGCAGCCTAGAAAAGGCATCTTTGTTTATCCACAAGGCGCGGACTCTCCTTGGGAGAAAAAGAGGGCCTCCAGGCAAACATCATGGGTCTTCCTGCAGGTGACCTTCCCGGGGTGATTTGCACAGGGCGGTTTGCAGACCTAATTCAGCGTTTACCTGCTGAGTCTTCTTTCCCCCTAGCTGGGCCCTGCTCCCTTTTCACGAGGGAGACGGGGAAAGTAGGGTTTGGGCTCTGTTTTGCTTAGCTAAGCAGGTTAACTGGGTAGGATTGGTTTAGAAAGTTCCCAGGCAGTAAGAACAGTGGTTATAAGATAATTTAGGGTATATGTGAACCTTTTAGGTTTTTCTCTCAGTGCCTGGCTGTTCTGTTTCCTGAACCTGAATGATAGGGCTGGCTTTGGCTTAGTAAGAAAGACGTACCCAGTGAGGAGTGAGTAGGCCGTGGGCAGGGAGGACTAATAATGTCATCCACGGTTCCCTACTGCTGTGTCGTGGATTTCAGGAGGTGCATCGTGTCAGGAGGGCTCCTCTCCTCTTGCAGAGGAACAGCTGTCCAGTCACTCAGTCTGCGGTTCACACCTTCCCCAGTGCTTTTAGCAGGAGGCTCAGTGTGGTGTGCACATGTCCATCTTCAGCTGCCAAACTTCTCAACAGGCTGTAGATGAACCTGGGTTGACAGATTTGGTAAGGTGGGCTAGCAGGCCAAAGCTTCAATTACTGGTACCACATCCTTTACCTTCTAGGATGCATGAAAGTAACTGGCCTCATTCCTTCCTCTCCCAAATAGAGAAGCCTTGGCTTGAAAATCCCAGGGAGCAGCTGGGTGGGGTGGCTCACGCCTGTAATCCTAGCACTTGGCACTACTGACATAACTCTTCAGTGTGGGGCTGTCTTGGGTACTGTAGAATGTTTAGCAGCATCCCTGGCCTCCATCCACTAGGTGCTAGTAGCATCTCCTTTCCAGGTGTGCAACCAAAAATGTGTCCAGACATTGCCAAACCTACCCTGGGGGCAGAGGGGCAGTGTCACCCACCACCACCAGTTGAGAACCACCGCACTTAGAGTAACAAATGTTATGTTCAGTTCTAGTGCCTTGTAAATTGTGTCACTTGTTTGCTTCGAGTTCTCAATGATTTAAGCACCAGACAGAGAGGTAGAAAGAAGACAGTGTTTCTTGACCTTTTTCTCAGTTGACCCTTTAAACTCTGTCACAAGATGCAGCCTGGCATACAGAGCACTGGCTTTTAGGCATCAGGTGTTTTTTTTTTTACCATGTACTGTGTATACAGTCTTGCCAGAGTCTTTAATTTTTCTGGGCCCTAGTTTTTATCATCTATAAAATATAAATACTAATGCTGCCTACTTCTTAAGTTGAAGGTTAAAGTAGATGTTGAAAAGGAAGCTCCAGGTACAGTGTCTGCCATATAGTTGACATCTTACTCTGTTTTCATCTGTAACAAAATACCACAGACTAGGTGGATCATAAAAAATTTATTTCTCACTGTTCCGGAGGCTGGAAAGTCCAAGATCAAGGCGCCAGCAGTTTCAGTGTTCAGTGAGGATCTGCTTTCTAGTTTATAGATGTGGCCTTCCCTGGTAGAAGTGACTAGCTAGCCTTCTGAGCCTATTATCAGGGCACCACCATTCATGAGGCTTCACCCTCATGATCTAATTACCTCCAAAACACCCAATTTCTAATACCATCACCTTGGGGGTTAGGATTTCAACAAATGAAGTTTGGAAGGACATAGTTACTCAAACCACAGCAGTAGGCACTCAATAAGTGGTGGCTATTATTCTTAGAGGACTTGAGAATGTATTCCATACGTTTTAAGCAAATTGGAATTTTTTTAAAAGTTGGCAATAACAGTAGCTGCTGATACCTAAAATAGTAATGGAACAGTTAATTTCCATAGAATTATAATTTATTTCATAAATGTGTATTGAGTTGCTACTATATACTAGGTACTATGCTAAACACAGAGAATAAAAGTCATAATCCCTGCCATAAATATCTAATATGTAGATTTGGCCACATAAATAGGTCAAATCATGTTCACCAAAATAGCACCACCACTTACTGAAAAAAACTCAATGTGAAATGGTCTATGGGTTGTAATGGGGTGTAACATTTACCTTAGTGTATATAAAAAGATTTCACTCTATTTCAACTCTTTCTTTTTTTCCAATAAACGTCATTTTTATTAAAGTTTTATTAAAGTTTTTTGATTTAGCCATGGTTGTACTCCATAACCTTCTCTGCCCCACTTTAGAACACATTTCAGCTGTTCCAGAATCTTAAGTTCCTGATAAGAGGAAAAGGGATGCTTGTTGTAAGTGGCGATGTCCTTAAAGAAATTTGAAAAATACAGAACAGTATACAGAATAATAAACAATATTCATATTCCCACCATCAGAAATAACTATATGGATATTTTAATATGTCTTGCTTGTCTTTTTTTCTGTGCCTGTGTATAATTTTTACATAGTTAATTATACCATAGGTTTTTTTTAATTTAAGATATATCCGGAATATATTGCCATGTCTTTAAGTTTGCTTCAGAGATAGATTCTTAACAGCCGAAGCCTGTTGTGTTGGATGGATGTCATTAATTGTTCCTTACTGTTGGATGTTTTAGGTCATGTTCTCCCAGAAGCAATCCCTGAGCCAAGGATAAAGTGCAAGTGATTCATTAAGGAAGGGCTCCCAGGTGAAACAGTAAGGGAAGGGGAAAAGTGGGAATTAAAAAGGGAAGAAAGCAAGCAAGAAATATCAGGTGAAGTCCCACATTCAGAGCTCATGGGGAGCTCTGGAGAGTCAGTTACACCCAGACCAGTAGGCAATGGTGATTAGTCTTCAGGGAGGGAATGGTGTTTGTGAACTGTCAGCCATTTAAGTCCCACTAAGAAAGTGCCCTCAACTCCCACTAGTAATTGTCCGAGGTAACAGGTACAAACCATTAGCAACAAAGCACACAAAAACTAGGGGATAAGTGCACAAAGCTGGTAAAAGGTCACCCACAGTGTCCCCTCCATGGGAGATTTAGTTTGCAATTATAATTGCTATTGCAGTTCTTTGTTGCAAAGAATCTTCCAATGTTTTTGCTACTGAAAATAACAGTAAACACTTTTGGACCTGAATCTATTTTATTATTACATTAGGATTCATTGATAGAAGGAGTATTACAGTTCCAGTAGGTAGATACATTATTAAGATGATTTATGCATACCAGGGATTGCCTTTAAGAAAGATGTTTAAAAAATCAATTTACACTTCTAACACTTGATAGTCATTATTTTATTGGCAAGAATCCAGAGAGTGTTCGTTTCTCATCTCTGAATTGGGAGCCCCTAGGCATATCAGGGTTATTCTGAAGGATCAGAGAAGTCATGTTCATGGCCCAGTTTTGGGTATAGATTGATAAATAATATCTCAAAATATGATTTTTAAAAAATGTATCTAGATACTGATAAAAAGAGTTTGTATTTTATTAACATGTTTAAGAATTCATGGTTGTATTTTATTTTTTATAAATACTAAAAATATAATTAGTCATGAACTATATGTAATATTTTTTATGTCTAAAAGGGTATTCCATGTCTCTTGCTGAAGAGAGAAAATAAATTAAAAAGGTGCTTCCTTGTTTTTAAAGATTGAGAACCACTGGTCAATATCACTATAATATCTTGGGTCACCTCTTGGTTTCTGGATTAGAAAATCACCCATTTGGACCGTTACATCTTAAAGACATATCAAAAAGAAAAGTCTGTAGGACTTTATACATAAGTAACCAGATTTAATGATCTAAGTCAGCAGACAGAAAAACGTATCTCAGCACTATTAAAGGTTTTCTGGGACATACCCACCTCCGTTTGCACAGTAACCAACCCCTTAATTCTCTTACAGAGACAGCGAAACACACCAGCATTGTCTTAACCTATATCTGAGTCTTAAGTAGTCTAAGGAAGGTAAAAAAAAATACAGACAGGGCTTTGTATCAAGGCACCAGTGTTTGACTGTTTACTTAGCTTGATCCTTGAGACTTTCTAAGTAGTTGCTGAAATGCAAATCAGAGTATTTCAGGTCTTGAGCATTGAAGAGGACCAGAAGAGAGCCAGCATTTACTGAGCACTTGCTCTGAGCCAGGTGTTAGGCTGGTTAATGTGTCTTTCTGTTTGCACCTATTGAATTCCCATGGCCACCTTTGAGATAGGATTTCTAATATGGCAGAGAACAAAGCTAAGGCAGATAAAGATTGTGACTGGCCTTGGATCTCTTTGTTAATGGGTGGTAGAATTGGAATTTGAAGCTTAGGTGAATTTCCCTGAAACTTAGAGGAAAATAGAATAAATATCCTGTAATCTTGAATTTTAAAAGACAGATAGCTAAGAAAGCTCTAATCTCCTCCTTCCCCCTAGCCTTTTCCCATCAACCCAAAGAGATTTCAGAACAAACAATGTATGGATAAAAGGCACTTGATGTCAGAGTGTATTTAACAATAAAATATGTGTCTTTTCATTGAAGGAACCACTTAGATGTTGTTGCTATACTATTCAGTCGCTGAAAAGTTATTTCCTAAACATTTTTAAGTTCCTTTTTGGCCAAAGTAATTAGTGTCATAGAATGAATGTACACTTTGAAGTTAGACAAAAAATTTTTTAAAAATTCAGATTTCTCTCAGTCTTTCTACAGTAGCCTGAAATAACACATTTTAAAACTACAAAGCTGCTGTCCACTTGATAAGTTGGCATTTCCTGTTCTCTAAATTTTAAAGATGCCGAGTCATTTTGGTAATAGTCAGTATGCTTCCCAAGGATTACCAAGATGCACTTTAGTTTGCTTGTTCACCTGATTTGGTATCATCAGAAAATGTGGTAGATGTTTGGAAAATGAAGATAGGTCTTGGTGGACATTATTTCAGTAATGCTTATACAGGTTTGAGAGATAGAGACCATATGTGAGGCTTAACGCTGCTTACTTGTGCGTTAACAATTACTGTCACCTTACAGAGACAGGCTTAATCTCCCTGGGTCACCTCCTGAAGAGTCTCTAGAATGCCTCTTGCCAAATACCCTTAACAGTGTTGGCAAAGAACTGGTGAGAAACGTTTGGCCTGAATGCTGGAAAGCATGATTCTACTTAAGGCCACTCAGAAGTCTTGGTTTGGCAGCCCAAAACCTTGCCTGTAGATTTTTTTCTTTCTTTTTTTTTTTTTTTTTTCAGATGGAGTCTCACTCTGTCGCCAGGCTAGAGTGCAGTGGTGGGATCTCAGCTCACTGCAACCTCCGCCTCTCAAGTTCAAGTGATTCTCCTGCCTCAGCCTCCTGAGAAGCTGGGATTACAGGCATGTGCCACCAGGCCCAGCTAATTTTTGTATTTTTAGTAAAGGTGGGATTTCACTATGTTGGCCAGGATGGTCTCGATCTCTTGACCTCATGATCCACCCATTTCAGTCTCCCAAAGTGCTGGTTACAGGTGTGAGCCACTGTGCCTGGACTTTGCCTGTACATTTTTCTTTTCTTTTTTGAGACAGAGTCTCACTCTGTCACCTGGGCTGGAGTGCAGTGGCACCATCTCGGCTCACTGCAGCCTCCACCTCCCCAGTTCAAGAGATTCTCATGGCATAGCCTCCCGAATAGCTGGGATTACAGGCATGTGCTACCACGCCCGGCTGATTTTTGTATTTCTAGTAGAGACAGGGTTACATCATGTTGGCCAGGCTGGCTTTGAACTCCTGGCCCCAAATAATCTGCCCACCTCAGCCTTCCAAAGTGCTGGATTACAGGAATGAGCCACCATGCCTGGCCTGTACACTTATTTCTTTGGGAAGCCCTGGCAAGAAAAGCTATTGAGAGATGTCATGATTCAGACACAACGTACCTGCTGTTTTTCTCTACCTTCTGTAGCCCCTGTAGATTAAAAAGGAGCCCTAGATTACAAGAATCAGGATCCTAGCAACACAGAGACCAGAAGGATAGCGAGACTTTCCCAGGGCCTGAGATGTCAGCTTTCACTGACGGGCCAGGAGGGGAGAGGCTGAGATAAATCTGGGGACTCCCCTTGTTGTGCTGTGCATCAGTTGTTCATTGCTGGCATCTGCATTGTTAGGATTCCATTTTTAGGATGGGCTTGATTCAGGAGACTGGCCGCTGTCACACAAGGGAAATCCACTTTTTATTCTCCCAGCCCAGCTTTTAATGCCCAGCCGGCTTCTTTATCTTGTCATCATCCAGTCTAGATGGCCATGGGAGGCTAACCGATTCAGTGTCAGCAGGTAGGTTTTCATAATTTGATTTTCCAGTGATGTGTGAGCCATCGGTGTAAAACGATGTCAGCAGTCTGATTCTCCTAATTTGAATTTGGATATAGTCCAGAGAGTGGTTTAAGTGGACTTTGGATTTTCCTTATCACTGTTGCCCAGCATTTCCACAGTTAATTTAGACTTTGTTAGATAAGGGTGCTCAGTGCTACTTTTTCTCACTGAAAGGAACCAGAGCTCCCTGGAGAAGTGGCTGATTCCATCTGGAATGGAAGATGTACAAAATGAGCCTAAACACTTGTCAGACCGGAAAGCAAGGAGGTTAACAGGACTACAGGGTCGTATCAGAAGGTTTAAGAACCAGTGTGAAGAGCCTAATTTTGAGCATCAATAAGAATAATATTTGCAGTGGATCAAGACCCTTAAAGTATGTTGAAAACATGAGTTTATAGTGATACAGAAAACAAGACCCTCTAGTCAATCAACCTATTTTGAATTATTTTGAAAACTGTTAGATATGGAAGATGAATCTAGAATTTATCCTGCCCTGATAACGCAGAATAAACCTCAGGGTAACCCAGTAGTTGATTATGGGAAATTTCTTTTTATATAAATATTCTAGTAAGTGAAGAAGGAAAATTAAAATTATAACAGCACCCACATTTGGTAGCTCCTAATAAGACAGTGCACTTAGGCAGTCATCATGAGCAGCTGCTAACACCACAAAGAGACAGCTACTATCTACTGATTTCAACACGCTCTACAGCACCTCTACAAAATATTCTTGCAAAAAGAGAAAATTGGGGCTGGGCACGTGGCTCATGCCTGTAATCCCATCACTTTGGGAGGCTGAGGTGGATGGATCATGAGATCAAGAGATCAAGACCATCCTGGCTGTCATGGTGAAACCCCATCTCTACTAAAAGTACAAAAATTAGCTGGGTATGGTGGTACACTCCTGTAGACCCAGCTAGTTGGGAGGCTGAGGCAGGAGAATTGCTTGAACCCGAGAGGCAGAGGTTGTAGTGAGCCGAGATCATGCCACTGCACTCCAGCCTAGCGACAGCGGGAGACTCCATCTCAAAAAAAAAAAAAAAAAAGAGAGAGACAGAAAATTGACTCGATCTGATCAGTCCCTACAGCTAGGGTCAGCAGGCTTTTCACATAGAGGGCCACATAATAACTCTTTTTGGCTTTGCAGGCTATACTGTCTCTGTTGCAGCTCGGCACCTCTGCTCAGCTTCCTATCATAGCACAAATGCAGCCACAGACAAAACAAAATGTATGGTCAGATCTGGCGCATAGGCTGTAGCTTGCAGACCCCTGCTGTAGCTCTAACTAATAGTTTACAGGAAGAACAGAAGACTGAGGAACTTGTTGATTGGCATCTCGTTGATGCAGTTAGCAAAATCTAGCCTAGGGAAACAGAGAAAAAAACCTGGCTTCTTCAACAAAAAAAAAGTCCAAGGAAAAAGTTAAAAATAAAGTAACTAGAGGAAGATTAAAAAAAGGCAAGAGATGTAACCAGTTGCAATGCACGGAGCTTACTTAGATCCTAATTCAAATATACTATGTAAAAAAGACAGTTAGATAAATGTGAATATGGGCTAGATATTTAACATGTTAAGGAGTTCTTTTGCAGTGTGATGATGTTATGGATAAATATTTTAAATCCTTAGGTTTAGACTATATGTTGAAATTATTTTGAATGCTGTTATGTGATGTCTACAGTTAACTTCAAAATTATCTTTCATTTGAGTAGAAATAAACCAAGCCATGCGTTGATAATTGTTTTTTTCTGGATGTTGAGTATAGGTGGGAGTATTAAATATTTGCATCTATTTGATATCTCCCATGGTATAATGTTTTTAAAAATATACATATGTTTTATAAAACATGATCACTTTAAACCTTTTCTAGAGAATGAGAGGGGATGGAGAACTTTTTCTTCATTAGATGCTTCTGTGTCCTCCCAAAATAGGTGTGCGCCGTCCAGCTAATGATGGACCCAGAAGAATCTTTCCCGTGGTTTTTCCTACCAAACTGTCTGCCTACAACTTATTTATTATGCCACATAGAGCAGACAAGTGTCATATTATTTATCATTTGTTCATGTGCTATATGTAAACTATTTTATAAGACTCTATTAGGTGGAAAATGAGCTTCATCATTTGTGACTGGGAATCCTAGTCTCCAGTGTTCAGCTGTTCAGCACCGGTTCCAGGCTAGGAGTCTAGTCACAGGTGCTCACACAGCCTGGAGAGGTCATGGCAGTGGCAGCCATGGCGGGGTATGAGGCATCAGGGAGCAGCAGGAGTGGGGCACACTGGAAAGCGGGTGCCCAGCCCATAGGGGTGGCAGCTGTGCAGAACGTTTGCCGTAGGGGTGAGAGCCCAGTCGTACCAGAACTTCCATTCTTTTTCGTTTTCCCTGAGAATAACCCTAATTTAGACTTCTGATGTTTTTTGACTTTTAGTTGCTAAAAATATTTTTAGAACACTCTGTATTGCACGTCAAACACTAGCTGGATGAGTCCCACCGGTCAGCTTCTGATTTTGTGTCTACCAGTGAACGGTCAGGCCCTAAACTGACCCTGTGGGCACCAGGAGTCTAAAGTCCCTGCTTTCCGTGAGCTTCCAGTCTACCTGGGAGGAAAGAAAACATACTTGGAAAACAACCAAAATGAGAGATGCAAATAGGAAATGCGATAGGAATTCAAAGAAGGGAATGAAGAACCCCATCTTTAACAGGAAAAACATCACACACACCGTGGAAAGATGTGGGTAAAAGTGTTGCCGTGGCTAGATGGAGGCTAAGAGAGAGGAGCAGAGGCTCAGGATTGGGAAGGCAAACTCTATCAGCAGGAACTATGACTCCTGAAAAAGAGAAGAGTTAGTAAATTTTTGGAGACTAGTGCCCCTCCCCGCATAGCCCACCAGTGGATAATTTTTCTGAACAATCAAGTGAAAACAGGCAGCAAACTGTTGAAAGTATGGCACTGAAAGCAGAGAGTCTGAGGATTTGAACTGCATATTTGAGCATCACCTGTGTAGAAGAGATGGTTGACGCCATTGTGTCTATAGATAGAGTGGGTTCCTCTAAAGTCTGCCATTGACAAGTGGTGCATTTATGAATGTTGGGGATGTATTTGGAGTCTGGCATTTGCAAAACTACCATCCCATTAGTTACTACATTAAATCATGGCTAAAACTCAAAAGTGGTACCCAACTATTTCAAAAACATTCCCCGTACTGAAAAGTAGAAAGGTTTGAAGTAAGAGAAATAAGAACATGGGGAAGGAGATAGCTGGCATTTGGAAGGATATGCCTGTGGCGATGGCTTTATTGATGGGCTTATGGTCTTCCCTCCAATGATGGCCTAGAGACTTATTTTTTGCTGTTGTGAAAACAATATTCAAGAAAACGATAATCTTCCATCTTGTTGCTATGCAGTACATTTGGGCAGCACTCTTACTTCTCTCTGATTTGAAAGTGTAAAGTGTAATTTCTCTTAAAAAGGAAAATAAACAGAAGCTTTCTATGTACTTCCCAGTACGGCATCAGCTTATTCGAGATATAAGCATTGCAAAGCTTGAGAACTCCAGGTTACTTCATGTAAACGATTGTCTATTTGGACATGAGTGTGTTTCATTGTTAGGAATTATACAAGCCTAAAGTAATGTATAGATCACTATCCACTCTCCTGGCTACTGAACTTTGGAGAAAAGTGAAAGCTTATTCTTAGACACACATATAAGCCAGGTGAGTTTAAACGAGTGAGCATTTGGCCTTGGAAACCTAGGCCAAGGAGAAGTTATGCCCAGTACCTCGATCAAAAGTAGCTCTGATTCCAAGTTCTGCACAGCTTTAACACTGTCCCGGGGCACTTTTATGAAATTGTGCGTAGACAGCTCTCAAAAACTTCCGAAGTCCAAGAAACACAGAAAAACACCCGTAACAGCTTTTTTCCATGTCATAGTAAAACTATTCTTTGAGCAAAAATGTATAACCAAGCAAAATTCTGCTAAATAACATACCTATTTATTTGAGAGACTGTCCTTGTGACTTTAAGACATTGGAGCTGTTAGATGTCTCACTGTCACTGGTCCTTTCGCCCCGTTTTTATAATGTTCTCTCTCTATATATATATCTGTAGTATTTGAGTCTATCAACTTTAAGCTACCAGAGGCAAAACTAGTTTAATGTCCATGCCTTATGAATGCAAATTCTAATATTTATTCAAATATTCACTAATCTAGGAGGATTTCTTTGAGGAGGCTTCAGGATTACAGATTATAGCAGGCTGAATGTAGATACCAGAATAGACTATAATGCAAGAGTCAGCAATTGAGATGAATGAAGGTGGCCACTAGATTTGGACATTTCTAACAAAGATTGTACACATTGTTTTATGCTTATGATGGCTTTGTGCTATATTAAATTTTAAAGAGGAAGCTTATTGCCCAAGAGAAAGAAAAGGCAAGAGGGAGGAAGGGAGGGGAGAACACAATTTCTAGTTTTTAGATGAAATGAATAAAGCTTCCATGGTCGGGATTTGGAAGCTCTCCAATGTCCAGTAGGCTCCAGGAAACTCAGTGGATTGTTATGGCATTAGAGCCAGTCCTAGGTGCCAAAGTCAAAATAGGCCACGCTGGCCAGTCAGCCCAAGCAGGAGCAGCGTATGTAGGTCACTTACATGTTTTGAATTTAGACAGGCTGAGTTTACACAATCGTTTTACAATTAAGCTCTGGAGAAACACAGAACGTTCTAAATCTTTAGAAAAATTCTTGTTTCACAACATATAAGAACATTGCAATGTCAACTAGAATAATGGCCTCAGTGGTTCACATTGGGGCCCTCTGTGTCGGGGAGCCGGGTGGGGAGTTCTGTGCATGCCCACAGTCCTTGCTGGATGTAGCACTGGCTCTTCCCTTGGAGAGTGTCTTGAGTTGACCTTGAGGATCAGGATTAAACACAAGCATTTTCTTAGCCACACTCCATAAACACTATTTTGATGCAGTGAAAAATAATTATTAAAAACAGAAAGTATTTATGACCCGTCGGATTAATCTCACAAGTGTTTGTTGAACATCTCCTATGCCCTAGGGTGGGAAGCACAGAAAGTGCATTGAAAGGAAGGAAGGCAAGGAGACCCCAAATACAGAGCCAGTTTGGCCTAAAACTGTCATTGTGCCTGTGCTTCCCCCCAGAGCACACAGAGTCAGAATTTCCCCCTCCCTCCAGATCACCTGTCTCTTCAAAGGCTCCCCTCTGTTTTATTCTCTGCAGTCACCCCCAACCTCCCACACGTAATGAGAGAGGGACACATTGGCTCCACGGGAGTACTTAGCAGGAGCTTGGGCCTCTCAGGGAAGAACTGAATTAGCCGCATCACAAATGCTGCTTTTGTTTTACCAGCTGCCACTCTTAAGTTCTTACTTAATGAAAGTATTTGCTTTTCCACAAATATATGTAAATTTCCTACCTCTTACTTTTCATAGCCAGAGAGAACTCCACGAGTGATAATTAAGGAAGGAAGCTTATTTAAAAGAAATCACTGTCGTTGAGAGTATCAGTATAAGCAGCGCCATCCTCAAAATTTCTGAATTTACTATTGTTCTACTCTGTTGTAACTTTAAAGCTGTCACTTAAGTGTCTTTTAATTAGTAATTCTTTAATTTTAAAAGCAGTGTGCTTATGGTAAAAGAATCAAGCACAAGTGGTGATAAGATAATCATAGCAAGCTGAGGGATTCATTCCCTTGTTTGAAATCTTCCAGGGGTTTCTTGTGACCCTTGGAATGAAATCCCAGTGCCTTTTTAGGCTCTATAGGACCTTATCAGATCTGAACTCTCCTTCAGCTTCGCCCTCCTGTCTCCTTTCTCTTCTCCACGACCTTAACTTCACATCTACACTGGCCTCTAATACACCAAGTTTATTCCCACTTCAGGGTCTTGGCCCGGCTCTCCCTCTGCCCAGCCCACTGTTTACCCATCAGCCTGTGGCTGACTCCTTCCCCCATTCAGGTCTCATCACCCATGTTCCTGCCACAGAGATGGCTTCCTGATCACCCTAATGCCCACCCCCGTCAGCCCTTCATCTGCTCCCATTCCTGTATTTTATTATCGTGGCCGTTACCCTTTTCTGAAAATGCTTTATTGCTTGCTGGTTTATTTTCTGTCTCCCTTCTAGATTGTAAGCTCAGCGAGGGCAGGGATCTTGTCCATTTAGTTACATCATATGCCCAGCACTTAGAAAAGGGCCTGGCACACAGTGGACCTTCAGTAAATATTGGTTTAATTGGATGAAGGGCACTATTGAGAATTAAATAATGAGTAGGCCTGGCATGGTGGCTCATGCCTGTAATCCCAGCACCTTGGGTGGGTGAGGTGGGCAGATCACTTGAGGCCTTATGTTCGAGAACGGCCTGGAAAACATGGTGAAACCTCGTCTATACAAAAAAAAAAAAAAAAAAAAAAAGATGCAAAAATTTGCCAGGCAACATGGCACACACTTGTAATCCTAGATACTGAGGAAGCTAAGACATGAGAATCACTTGAACCTGGGAGGTGGAGGTTGAAATGAGCCAAGATTGTGCCACTGCACTCCAGCCTGGGCAACAGAGTGAGACTCTGTCTTAAAAACAAAACAAAGCAAAAAAAGAAAACACACAAGAATTAAATAATGATTAGTATAAGACCTGGCACATTGTAAGGACCCAAGAGATGGAATTTTGCTTCCTCTCTCCCCACCTCCCCAGAGTGTGTTTTAAAAACTGATTTAATTACACTGTTCTGTCTTAAATGTATTCACATGGCATTCAGTTATGCTGAGTACAGTCAAGCGTACCTAGGTGAGTACAAAATGGTCTCCCAGGCTGGGTACAGTGGCTCACGCCTGTAATCCAAGCACGTTGGGAGGCTGAGGCAGGCAGGCAGATCACTTGAGGTCAGGAGTTCGAGACCAGCCTGGCCAATATGGTGAAATCCCATCTCTACTAAAAAATGTAAAAATTAGCCGGGCATGGTGACACATGCCTGTAATTCCAGCTACTTGAGGGGCTGAGGCAGGAGAATTGCTTGAACCCAGGAGGCAGAGGTTGTAGTGAGCTGAGATCACACCACTGCACTCCAACGTGGGTGACAGAACAAGACTCCATCTGGAAACACACACACACACACACACACACACACAAATAGTAAAGTGCCCATTTAAGTGTAATTTAAATATTCTTTAACTTACTTTTTCAGGTCGTCCTTGGTGGAAGGAACCATGAGCTGGCACCTCTCCCTCTTCCTCTTGGCCTCTGTGATGCTGCCCTCCATCTGCTCCCATTTCAATCCTCTGTCTCTCGAGGAACTAGGCTCCAACACAGGGATCCAGGTTTTCAATCAGATTGTCAAGTCGAGGCCTCATGACAACATCGTGGTCTCCCCACATGGGATTTCATCGGTCCTGGGGATGCTTCAGCTGGGGGCGGACGGCAGGACCAAGAAGCAGCTTGCCACGGTGATGAGATACGGCGTGAATGGTGCGTGTGCACAGTTGCTCACTGGTGGGGCCCTTGCCTGAGAGTCTTGGGACAAGAGGGTTTATGGCTTGGTTTTCGTTGAGAACCCCAAGAAGCAGAGCAGCCAGAGGGGTTTTGCTGGTGCCACTAGGGGCTTAGGTTTAGTCTCTTGTAGAGAACAAACACTGTGGTGCTGGCAGTTAGGAGAGCTAGACTCTGGTCCCTTTTCTGTGACTTTGGAGCTTGGGGTCTGCCATTAGGTCTCCTTTCCCAGGGCTCCAGCCCTCATCCCTGCAGGAGGACACTTCCTGGCTTACCACCTCCATGGTGCCCAGGGCTGAGTTGCACTGTGGTTGTAGATGTGCTTGTAAAGCATGTGAGAGGAGCTGGGAAGGGGTGTCTGTGGGGGGCACACAGGGCCTTGTGATGATAGAGCCGTGCTGGGTCTTGATTGTGTTGGTGGCCACACAAATCTGCACCAAGGATAAAGTTGCACAGACCTCCCCACCCACCCCATAACAGGAGTCTATTAAAAATGAGTGAAATCCTAATGCACCCTGTGGACTGACTTGATGGAAATTTCCTGATGCGACAACAGTACCATTGGGAAGTCTGGGTGAAAGGCATGTGGGACCTCCCCTGCATATTGTTTTGCCACTTCCTGTAAATTTATAATTATTTCAAAATATAAAGCTAAACAAAGACTTGGAACCAGCCCAGATGCTCATCAGTGATCGATTGGATAAAGAAAATGTGGCCCATATACACCATGGAATACTATGCAGCCATAAAAAAGAATGAGTTCATGTTCTTTGCAGGGGCAGGGATGAGTTGGAAACCATCATTCTCAGCAAACTAACACAGGAACAGAAAACCAAACACCACATGTTCTCACTCATAAGTGGGAGTTCAACAATGAGAATACACGGACACAGAGAGGGGAACATCACACACTGGGGCCTGTCAAGGGTAGGGGGGCAAGGGGGAGGGAAAGCATTAGGACAAATACCTAATGCATGTGGGCTTTAAACCTAGATGATGGATTGATAGGTGCAGCAAACCACCATGGCACATGTATACCTATGTAACAATCCTGCCACGTTCTGCACATGTGTCCCAGAGCAAAGTAAGGCCCAGTGAAAAAGGTTTAGTTTGAGTTAAAGAAAACCCTTTTTAAAATGACCTATTTAACTGAACGAGCTTCATCTCCTGGCACTGTTTTGCTTCAGCTGAGGGGTCTTGCCCAGAGCTGTGTCCCACCTGCCATCTCCATAAGTGCAGCGCTCAAGGGAGCAGGACTGGTTCCCCAGCCCTTCCTGGCCACCAACATCCTCTGCATCCTTCCGCAAGTCACATTCACATCTAGGTCTGCTCACTTCATTGGAAACAAAGGAGTCTTTCTGTCCATGTTCTTCCACCTAGGCTGGCCCGAAAGTTCTGAGAATCTTGACTACACTGGCATGGTCAGCTGGAGAGTAAGACGAGGGAGGTGGCGATTTGTGTCATTCAGTGCCTCACTCTGCACCTGCCTCCGACTCTGCTCAGCCTGGCCTCCAGGGCTGCCAGCACCAAATGCCTAATCTCATTGCACTGTTGATGCAGCATTCCACTTCGGCATGACTTTGCAGTTTGTTCACCTGTTGGAAGCATGGAAGGACTAAGAACTTGGAACACACTGTTCTGCCCCTTGTGTGGAAGTTCAGAAAACTCTTGGTGATTTATAACTTCCTGGTGAATCACTGCTAAAATTTATGGCCTTTCCTAGTGTGATCCAGGCTGTGTTGGCCGAGACAATTCCAAAACAGCAACTGGACTTTCGTAGTTTGTTTTAATGTTGAGCCACACTGATTTTAAGTCATTATTTCTGAAGTTCTGACAATATTGGCCTGTTGGCCACCCACCACTGCCTCACCCCTACCCCAGAAGAGCCAGGAGCTGGCAACTGGCCCTGGAAATATCTTTCAGCCTCCAAAGCCTGCCATTTTCTTACTTGTAAAATGGGCCTGCACCATAGAACAGTTGTAAGGTGTGGTCATGAGCATCTAAGAAAGGGCCATCCCCATTGTAAAACCGTACACATGCCCCTCTTTGTGAACCCTGAGAAGACTTTGCCCTGCCCTTCGTAAAGGGTCTGAAGAGGACACACATTCAGGGTGGCAAATTGGCTCTCTAGGGGACCATCAAGGTGACTCTGGCAGGATGTTTTAGGACAGTGTCATTTTGAAGAGACCCCAAGCGATGAAGAAAGATCTGTAATTTGAGTTCTCTGTAGAAACATATTTCATCCTTATAACTTATTTGCCTCTTTTTCACCCTCTCAAACTAAATGGAGCATGTATGAATGGCTCATGTAAAATAAAGCTTACATTGCCATAAAATCAATCTCCTTACTCTTTTAGCTTGATACCAAGTAAAAATCACATTGCTCTGGATGGCGGCACATGGTAATTTTTTAATAGTTTTTCTAATGCTTATTTTATTCATCTTTTTTTCCAAAATAGAAAAAAAAAAGAAATTACATTGTTAAATCTTTGGCAAGAAAGGAAGCAGCACTTAATAATGTTAGACAAGAAAGAGAGAAAGAATTAGGAAGTTCCCTTTGATTTATTCCCCCTTGGCTACAGAAGTGAGGACTGTGTCAGCATTCATATTGACCTGGTGCCCAGAAAAGCTACCATGTGAATGAGGTCTGCCTTGGGAACGTGGCGAGAACACCTTGAATGTGCCTGTTTTGATGCAGAAGCACAATTGATTTTCGATAGCTTCAGTAGTTATACTTTAACCCTACTCCCTCTTTTTCTTAAGAAATAGGCCCCTGAGAAAACAGAAGACTTGGTTTCCTGCTACTCATAGCTATCCTGTTTATATTGTTCTTTTATTTTTATTTTTGAGACAGGGTCTTGCTCAGTCACCCAGGCTGGATGCAGGGGCATGATCATGGCTCACTGCAGCCTCAACTTCCCGGGCTCCAGTGATCCTCCCACCTCAGCCTTCCCAAGTAGCTGGGGTCACAGGCGTGCCACCACGCCCAGTTAATTTTGTATTTTGGGTAGAGATGGGGTTTTGTCATGTTGCCCAGGTTGGTCTCAAACTCCTGAGTTCAAACAGTCCACCTACCTCAGCCTCTCAGAGTGCTGGGATTACAGGTGTGAGCCACTGTACCTGACCTATACTGTTCTCACTTGCTGCAATATAAAAGATTTTTAAAACTTTTCTAGATTCTTACGGAAATATTGCTGTATTTTCTGATTTCTCTTTTAGGAGTTGGTAAAATATTAAAGAAGATCAACAAGGCCATTGTCTCCAAGAAGAATAAAGATATTGTGACAGTGGCTAACGCCGTGTTTGTTAAGAATGCCTCTGAAATCGAAGTGCCTTTTGTTGCAAGAAACAAAGATGTGTTCCAGTGTGAAGTCCGGAATGTGAACTTTGAGGATCCAGTCTCTGCCTGTGATTCCATCAATACTTGGGTTAAAAACGAAACCAGGGGTGAGTGGCCACAGTATGTCATATGATTGCATAGTTTGTGAATGAAAGCATGAGTTAGATTCCAGTCGTGTCTGCAAGTCCAATCCAATGACCTGTCCATTGAGAAACTCCTGGACCCAAGGAAGTTCTGGTCAGTCTCTCTTCCTTCCCCTTCATGCTGCCATCACTTACTCTGCCCCTGGGAGGTTTTTCTCCTGTAGTTTGGGCAACAGAGCGGCATCCAGCCCCTCCACTATCTCCTCCTTGCCATATCTGGTCTCCAGTGTCCTTGCCCACAGGCATTTGTCGATGTTGAAGGTTTTCTTGCTCATTCCTTCCTGCTTTTGCATCTGCCGCTCCCTTTACCTGGAAGTTCCTCCTCATCCTTCCAGACTGACTGGTCTCTTTGCCTTCCAGGCCTCTTGCTTCTGCCATTGCCGAAGACATAGGTACCCGGTTGTCCATTATGATTGGCATGCAATCACAACTTTTAGAAACCCCTCCATGATAGCACATTCTGCATCTCAAAATATTACTCATTTGTATGTGTCTCTTCTCTCATTAAATAAAGGAGAGTCTAATGTTGGTGTTTTGAAACTTAATTTGTAGGCCAGATGTGGTCACACGCACCTGTAATCCCAGGTACTTGGGAGGCTGAGGCAGGAGAATTGCTTGAACCCAGGAGGTGGAGATTGCAATGAGCCGAGATCGCACCATCGCACTCCAGCCTGGGTGACAGACTGAGACTCTGTCTCAAAAAATAAAACAAAACAAAAAAACAACAAACTTATTTGTTTGAAACATGCAGGTGGAACTAGGTCTGGAACCACAAGAGAATGTGAAAGCTGGGAATACAGATTTGGGACCCTTTTTTCTTTTTCTTTTTTTTTTTTCTTTTTTGAGACAGGGTCTCACTCTGCGTCTTAGGCTAGAGCACAATGGTGCAGTCATAGCTCACTGCAGCCTTGGCCTCCTGGGCTCAAGTAATCCTCCCACCTGAGCCTTTCTAGTAGCTGGAACTATTGGCGTGCACCACCACACCTGGCTAATTTTTTTATTTTTTGAAGAGATGGGGTCTTAGTTTGTTGCTCATGCTGTTCTCCAACTCTTGGGTTCAAGCAGTCTTCCCTCCTTGGCCTCCCAGAGTGCTGGGATTACAGGCATGAGCCCCTGCACCTGGCCATGGAGTCTTTTCTTCATAGAAGGGGGAGAGAGTCAGTAGGGAGAAGCCACCCAAAGACAAAACCGAGGGACACTGTGGCCTTTCAGGGTGTGTTTCTTCAAGTGTGGTTCCTGGTGTCCCTGCATTAGAATTACCTGGGCTGTGTATTGAGAGGGCAGATCCCTGGAGCCCGGCCCACTGCTTTGGAATCTCCCAGGGAGTGGCTGGCAACTCCCAGTCTGTCTCTGCCTCCCGTCACCGTTCTTACTCACCCAAATGTTGAAGACCCACTAGCAGAACTAGAGAAGAAGGGGACAAAGAAAGCTTAGGGAGGGTGGAGGGGATCCCAGGTGACTTGGGTAAATTCGTGGCATCCCTTCTCAGTGGGGCCTGGATCATGCAGTCGGGGCGCCCTTCCTAAAACGGTAAACCATCAGGAGGATGGCACACAGGAGGGTGTTCAGTGGCATTTCCAGGTGTCCGGCATCTGTAGGTCCGCGAAGAGTGTTTGGAAGCAGATGCCCTCAGGACTGGTTCTTGGTCCCAGCTCTGTGGCTGGAGGGTGTGTGACTGTGACATGTCATTTTGTCCTCTTAGCCGCTGCCTTGATCTGTAGATTGGTAATATTAAACCACATTAGTTATACCATGTGACAGTCTTCAAAGTACCTGGAGAAAACCTCCACGTGTGTGGGAAGAGAGCATGGAGATGCCTGCAGCGCTTTTCAACCCTGTCAGACCCAACTCCTCTGTTTGTAACAAATATTTTTAATACTTTCCTTACTATTCTGAAATGAAATTCATACATCATATTACCCTATTCACACACACAAATTTTTAAAAAATTGAAACAGTGCCAAACGGTAACACAAAGGAAAACAAAAGAAATTTATACATGTAGTTCAATAGGTAAAGCTTTGGGTACAACTACACTCAAATACATAATAAGGTAGTCAGATTCTCAGAATAATTGTGAATTGACAGCTACAAAAGCAGACAGACAGGCATGTTGTACTAGCAACTCATAAACACGAGCTGTGTTACTATTGCTGATGCAATTTTTTTTTCTGAAATGGGGCAAGACATAAATTTCTGAACAAAACAAAGCACAGGCTCTGCTTGATTGTCATGGTAGTCACATTCCTGGCAAATTCAGCATACATGAAAAGAATGCAAAAAAAAATTACTCTGTGTTTACACACAACAAAGAACGAGGTTCTGGGCTCTGATAATTATAAGTAGGTGTCCTACTAATGCAGAGATCCAGTGGGATATTTAAAAGCCATGGGAGAAGTGGCCCAGGTCTTCATTGGGTGGGACTGTTTTAAACATTGCAGGACAGATAGCATTTCTGGCCACTGCCCACTCAATCAAAAACATCCCTGCCGATTTCCAAACTGCCTTTACCTGGAGGTGAACTGCCCCCACTGAAAGGTACATGACCACATGGTAGAGCTCAGAAGTCACTTGGGGCGCAACCGTCTGCGTCTGTAGGATTGCTGGGTCTGTCTCACAGGAATGATAGTTCCTTCCCTACAGAGAGTGGGAGAGCCCAACATGCAGACCTTCTGCAGGGCATCAGGGATGGGTCTGGCCTGTTGGCCGCTGCAGCCTCAGCTTCTCGTCCTTGTATTCTGTGTTCTAGCCTCTTCCCAGTCCCCTTACTCACCATCCTGTCTCCTGTCAGAGAACCCCACACATACACTCCTGCTGCCTGCAATGCTTTCTCTCCCTCTTCCCTGGTTAAGGCTGACTCATTTCTATACCATCCATGAGTAGCAGGCATGAATGTTAAAAGCACACATTGTGAGTCTGAATCTCAGTTCTGCCACGTACAACCTGTATAACCTTGGGCAAGTTATTTAACCTTCCTGTGCATTAGCATTCTCATCTGTAAAATGGAAAGATGTAATAGTGATACCTATTAGGCTGGTGGGAGGATATAAATAATACGTATAAAGCATTTAGCAAAGGGCCCTGCACTTAGTAAATGTTCAACCAGTGTGAGCTATTTTCATAGCCATTGTCTGAGGTCCCATCCATCTCAGACCTCGCCGAATAGGTCAGGTCACCCTCTTCTTAGCCCTGTAGCCTTGAGTAATTCCACTTCCAGGTATTTACTAAAATTGTAGTGTATACTTTTCCAAGTTATTTTATGTCAGCCTACATCTCTCTCTCTCTCTCTAATTCATAGCTTTTTCAGGGCAGATTTTCTTCTTAATTTCTCATTTAAGAGAGTACCAGGTACATGGTAGGTAGGTAGGTAGGTATCCAAGGATGAATGGATGGATGGATGGATGGGTGGGTGGATGGGTGGATGGGTGGATGGATGGACGGATGGATGATAGATGCATATCTATGTCAGTTACAAATGGCAGGTTTCCATGTACTTCTCTACCTCTAAACTATGCATTTTCTTTTTATGTCCTCATGTCCCCTTGTTATACCTTAGTCCTCCCAGTGACAACTGCAGGCATTATTTGTCTCTGTAAAAACGGGCTAAGGAGATTTCTTCAGACACTTATTGAGCACTGCCTGTATGCTCAATGTAGTGCTAGGAGTAAGCAAAAAGTGAGTGGCAGAGTCTCATGCAGGTCTCAGTGTAGTTAGGGGAGACAGACACATTAAAATTGGCTAGGATAAAATACTGCAGGTGTCATGGCGGTGCCAGGCACTGGGCTTTACAGAAATTGAGTGCAGAGACAACTCTTAGGAGGTGGCGAGGATGATCAGAGAAAATTTAGAAGTCCAGGGGACCATTGAGGTCAAAGCAAGTAGGAATTGAACTGGGTAATGTTCCCAGCAGAGGCAAGAAACAACATTCACTATTAGAAAGCCAGTTATGAGCTTGCTAGTGGGATGGCATAAAGTTCTAACTTCTCTCCCACAGGACAGATCTGGTTTGCAGCCAGCCTTGTGCTGGGTTGAATGATGGCTGTTTATGGCTTAGGTATTTTCCTTCCTTGTCCTGACTTAAGGCGGCGTTGGTGCCCCCTTGTGGAACTAGTACTCAGGGCTGGAACTGTCTTAGCAGCACACTGTCGGAAACTTCAGTGTTTATGTACTATAACTTATGTAAACACTTGTTTATTGTACACCAGAATCCTCTTGAGTTTCATTTAAAAGGACGTAAGGCTCTCATTCCTGAATTAGATATTCTCTCTCCTTCAAAAGCTGTTGGTTTTACTCTCGCCATTTAAAGTAGTATAACTTGCATTTATAGTATGCATTTATACACACACGTATTTGAGTTAGTAATGCAGTGAATTAAGTTTTAATAGCTTTGGGCATTAGTGATCCCTATTTACAAACACACACACATACAGACACACACTTACACAGCTGAATCTTCAAAGACCAAATAAAAGGAAGCTAACTAGGAGACCAAAGCTTCAGCCACGGGTAGCATTTTGGAAACATCCTGAAATGAGAAGAGTTGTGTTCACTCCTTCACTCCTGATATAAGTAAGATGGACCATTCCCAACATCTTGTGAAGAGCATTTTCCTTCGAAATTAGGAGTTCTAGGACAGACTTTATTTTTTTCTTTTTAAAGATTTATTTTGTGTTTTTTTAGAGATAGGGTCTCATTCTGTCACCCAGGCTGGAGTGCAGTGGTGCATCATAGCTCAACACAACCTCAAACTCCTGGGCTCAAGCGACCCTCCCACCTCAGCCTCCCAAGTAGCTGGGATTACATGTGTATGCCACATACCCAGCTGGCTAACTGTTTTTAATTTTTATTTTTTGTAGAGATGGAGTCTGGCTATGTTTCCCAGGCTGGTCTCAAACTCCTAGCCTCAAGTGATCCTCCCTCCTCAGCCTCCCAAAGTGCTGGAATTGCAAACATAAGCCACCATGCCTGGGCTTTTAGTTTTCATTGGCCCATAATAATTGTACATATATGGGCTACAGTGGTAACGCTTTGATACATGAATACAATGTGCAGTGTTTGAGGTTTCAGTAACCTCAAATATTTCTCATTTCTTTGTGGTGAGAACATTCAAAATCTTCTCTTCTACTGTCTCCAGCATTTGCACCTTGCTCGATGCCTGATCCGTAAACAAAGACACTGATTTCTTGTTTTCTTTCTTCTTTAAGCAGTTATGAGGCCTTGTGATATCCAGAGATTCCAAAATAATGTTTGACATTTCTAAAATCTTTTTTTTTTTTTAAGACGGAGTCTTGCTCTGTCGCCAGGCTGGAGTGCAGTGGCGCAATCTCAGCTCACTGCAACCTCCACCTCCTGGGTTCAAGCGATTCTTCCGCCTCAGCCTCCCGAGTAGCTGGGACTACAGGTGCGTGCCACCATGCCTGGCTAATTTTTTTTGTATTTTCAGTAGAGACGGGGTTTCACCGTGTTGGCCAGGATGGTCTCGATCTCTTGACCTCGTGATCCGCCTGCCTCAGCCTTCCAAAGTGCTGAGATTATAGGCGTGAGCCACTGCAACCAGCCGACATTCTAAAATCTTAAGAAAAATGAAGCATTTACCCTTAATAACATACAGGCTGAAGTTTTATTTTTGACTGGGATTAAATTAAACCAAGAAGAGCAAAACAAAACAAAATTGCTTATCTTATACTGACCAGAAATCCTTACTACCAGCCACTTATTAGCAAAAAAAAAATAATAATAATAACTTAATTATCAAATCTTATTTGGATAAGTGAGATTGTTTTCTAAAGCATAGGCTTGCAGGGAATTGATAATAAAAGAAGTTCTTGATGAGAAGTTTTGTAACCCCTAGCTAAGGATTTCTAAAGTCTTTTCTGTTTCTCTCTTCTTTTTAATTTTTAGTGGGGAGTGGGAAACCTAGAAAGTACAAAAGGGTATTTTTAGAATAGTATCTTTACAATTCTTTAAAACTCCTTTGATTTTTCATTCTACCTGATGACAGCTGCCATTCACCCTCAAGTCGGCCACCAGCCAGCAGTCCTGAGGTTTTTTTTTTTTCCTTGTTTGTGCTTTGGCTTCACAGATATGATTGACAGTCTGCTGTCCCCGGATCTTATTGATGGTGTGCTCACCAGACTGGTCCTCGTCAATGCAGTGTATTTCAAGGGTCTGTGGAAATCACGGTTCCAACCTGAGAACACAAAGAAACGCACTTTCGTGGCAGCCGATGGGAAATCCTATCAAGTGCCGATGCTGGCCCAGCTCTCCGTGTTCCGGTGTGGTGAGTTCATGCTCCGTGAGGCCTGTTCTAAGATGTGCTGGAGGCAGAAAGGCCCTTGAATGCTTTAACTTAATTCAAGAGCAAATCTAACTTTTTGTGTTTTAAAAACGTTGGGAACAGAGCAAGGTGTTGAGAGGCAGGATTTTTATAAAGCTCATGTAAATCTGTGTTATGTACAAAGGTTATGCATGACATAATATGCATAACATGCATATGTTATGTACAAAGGTATTAATGCATGGCATGTGTAGGCTTTTCAGTTGAAGACTTAAAGATGAAAAGACAAGTCATGAAATAAGTATAAGTAAGCACATTAAACATAGAAAGCATCAGCAACTCATTAGCAGTCTTTTATTACCAAATGAAAAATTGGATTTCTTTTTTACTTAGCAGATTGGTGAAAATTAGAAAGATTGATGAAAATCCCTTGGTGGCTCTGGGGGGGAGGAAGCAGGACCCCTGGGCACGTTGGTGGTGGGATCTGTGGGTCCTGGCTCCGGCAGTCCCGCTCCAGGGAATTTATCCTCTGAACATAAGCTCATACTGACAAATAGAAGCCAAATACAAATATACAGTGGAATGTATGTGATCATAAGACTTAGATTTATATAAGTGGAAAGATGATGCAATATATGGTTGATTGCAGAAAATGAGATATAGAACAGCAGATGTCAATCAATCTCGCTTACGTAAAATTCTTTCCTTATATTCACATGTCGATAGAGATAGGTCTCAGAGGATGTTCAGCAAAAATATTAATGGTAGGATTTCAGAAAAATTATTCCTGAATTTGAAAAAAAATTTTTTTGAGATAGGGTCTCACTGTGTTTCCAGGCTAGACTACACGCATGGTTCACTGCAGCCTCGACCTCTTGGACTCTAGCAATCCTCCCACCACAGACTCTCATGCAGCTGGGACCACTGGCACGCACCACCATGCCCAGCTAATTTTTTAATTTTTTGTAGAAATGGGATATTGCCATGTTGCCCAGGCTGGTCTTGAACTCCTGGGCCTACATGATCCACCTGCCTTGGCCTCTCAAAGTGCTGGGATTACAGGCATGAGCCACCGTGCCAGGCTCAAATGAACTTCTAAAATCGCTTTGCTTGGGATATGAGCAGGTGGCTGTGCTAGCGTTTCAATGAAGTGATTTTATTTTAGGTCAATCCTTTGTACGCACTTTTTAGTCCATACAAAAATAAAGTCGGGGGCCCTCATTTACTGTATGTTTCTCTTACTGAAAAAAAAAATTAACAAGTTAATAGTTCAAGATTAACATGCAAGGATTCCATTAACATTCCTATGGAAGATTTAAAAATGTTTGTTTTTACAGAAATGTAACACGCATTTCTCGAGTAGATAGGCTATTCCCAGAGAGTTACATGTCATGGTGGCTTTTCATCTAGAAACTGATTTGCCTAAGAATCTATGTGTGTGTTTTATAGAAAATAATACACAAATGCATTCTTATTGTCAAAGATTTAAACCCTACAGAACCCCCACAGTGTGTTGGTATCTTCCCTCCACTTTCCCTGATTCATGCCTCTCTCCTTCACCCGCTGCCACCCTGCTCTGGGCCCCCTTGCCCTCTGGCTTCTTGCTGGGTTGGCTGGTGGGAGCTGGCAGAGGAGAAAGGGGTCAGGCCATTAACTTCCCAGGTCTCTCCTTATAGAGTCATGGGCCAGCTACATTCCTCTACCAAAGGTTTCAGCTTCTGCCAGGGGATGTGCCCAAGAGTTCCATCTCTCCAAGTCACCACCCCTCTCTTCCTCCCAGCCCAAGGCTAGTCATGGTGCCCACCTTTTATCGTTCAGGGTGCTGTCTGTAACATTTCTCTGTATCCTACCCATGCTGTACACGTGGTCCTTCATCAAATTCTGTTAAATGGCCCAATTAGAGTCTTAGCTGTTTACTCTCCACCCTGACTGATCTGTACCTAATTCAGAACAGAATAATGAAAGTCTCCTGCTCACTACTGTTCTCATTCCCTCACAAGTAAACATGGTGAGCAGCTTAGCTCACCCTTCTCATCTTCCTTTCCGTGCTGTCATCAGGTTTCACTGAGGAACTGGAATTGGACACAGCTCTGTTCTGGGCCATGCAGCAGAGCCTGGGAGTGTCAGAAGTTCCCGGTTTTCTTGCTTTGTCCAAAATCCAGCTTACTATGTTAAGACAGAGAAGGTTCGTCTTGATAGGGCTGTGAAGAAAGTACCGCAGTCTGTGGTGGCCCCAAGTGGCTGTTCACCTCCATGTGCACAGACCGTCTGTCATTTTCTGCCTGTTTCCTCACTCTGACCTATAGGAACAGTCCAGCCCTGGCTGCCCTGCCCAAATTCACAGGGCCAGGGTGCCACCTATGAGATGCTTTCTAGGCCTCAGCCACGCCTCATATTCTAAGTCACTTTGCCAAAACACTGTCATTCAGTTTATCTGCCTTATTCACTGTTTTCCCCAAGATATCACCAAGAGCTCTGAGGATATTTGCTTGATAACAAAAGGAGAGTGAAAAATAGAAAAAGAAGAAGTAAATCCTTCTGATTTATGCCCCATAAAGTAAAAGCACTTCAAGGGTAGAAACTTTTCTATTAAGAAAAAAAAAGCTTTAAAATCATTTTTAGTAGAATCATATTTCATGCTCATTGCAAAATCCTCAATATACCTCAATATACAATAGATATGGCAGAAAGTAAAAGTTCCCCTAAAATCCTATTTCCTAGGATAAAAATCCCTATTAAGTATCAAGTATATCATTTGAGAACCTTTCTAGGGATATGTAAAATATGTCTATGAAACTTTTTACATACGTAGGATTGTACTGTAATTTCTATTCTATAATCTGCTTTATTCATTAGACAGTGGGCAACTTTTAGTGCCAATTCACAAGGATTTACTTGATCCTTTTATCAGCTACCTAATATTCCATGATACAAATGTATCATGATATCCTGTGGAAGGCCATCTGCTTTTTTCCTATAATAACACTGCAGTGAGTATTCTTGTACATAAATCTTTCAATACGTGCATCAGTATTTCTAAAGGTAATTTCCTGGAATAAGAATCTGTAAGTCATAGTTGTTACATATTTTTTATGGTTATAAATTTAGACATTTGAGCCTATATTTTGGGGTGAAAACACAAAGAATAACAAATTTATATTTCCAGCTTTTTTTCTCCTGAGTTTCCAGCTCATACCTGTCTGTTCACGTGACGTCTTAAATTAGTCACCTACTAAGTTCTAGCTACATGGATGAAACTCATTTATGCCAGGCGCTGTGGCACACACCTGTAATCCCAGCACTTTGGGAAGCTGAGGCAGGAGGATCGCTTGAACCCAGGAGTTCAAGATGAGCTTCAGATCATAGCAAGGCCCTGTCTCTACAAAAAAAAAATTTTTTTAATTAGCCAGGCATGGTGGTGCTCACCTGTGGTCCCAGCTGCTCAGGAGTCTGAGGTGGGATCATCACTTGAGCCCAAGATGTTGAGGCTGCAGTGAGCCCTGATCACATCACTGCTTTCCAGCCTGGGGAACAGAGCAAGACCCTGTCTCAGTAAATATATGTATTGGCTTTGCCCATTTAGTTCTCAACCCATAGTTCCTTAGCAGCAAATAGCACCAATACTCACCCAGTTGCTTAAGCCACCCCTCCCTCCCCAGCTACTCTCCCCAAATTCCCTCTGGATGCCAGCCTAGAATGTAGAGTACTGCACACGGTGGAGCATTTTGCTGTTGTTTTTCCAAAATATCCATTTCAATTTCTACAAAAGTACAGTCTAAAAAGTTTCTTAAGTTCTCAGGAAATCATATTTACTTGTAGTAGAAGGTAATTCGAGGGACTTTCATCTATAAAGCTTTCCTGGTATTAAATATTTAAGATACCCTCTTTGATTTTACAGGCTGAGTTCTTAACATTTCAGTGAGCCTAGTTACGTCTTCCCTAGTAGCACTTAAAGTGGAAATCAGATTACTTTAGGGGCTTTCTGGAAAAACTGGGTCACCCAAAAGCACCACTTAGAGAAAATTCTAAACTCCTCCACATTTTCAATACTTGATTCTTCACTTATTATCCCCCATTAGAAGTTTTGTTGACCACCATTTATCTAAGAGAAAATCCTTATTTTCTCTTTTTCATCTTTGCTCCTTTTCAGAATGAATCAACCTATTATACTTACGTTTTTATACACTGCAGAAATGATCCTTGGTAAAGAATACTCAGTCTGCCTTCCAGAGGTTAAAGAATAGAGAACCTTGGGTAGGGCATTTTAAAGGGAAAAAGCTCTGGGACAACGAGAGGCTCCATGCTCTGACACAAGGGTCCCAAATCCTCTTCCTTACTTGATTCATTCTGCTCGGGAGTTGTGCTCCAGTGCAGCAGGTATGGTTTACCCTGGGTGGGCCGATTTTGTGTTTAGACTGTGAGCAGGGATCTCACATGCAAGAAGTGAGGTATTTTACAGAGCGTCTTACATCAATAGATGGCAGTTTTTGCCATGGGCCAGCTTGTGCTGAGCACTTTGTATGTGTTGTCTCATTGAATTTTCCTAGCTCTGTAAAGCAGGTGCTGTTAGTATAACTTTTTACAGATAAAGAAACTAAGACTTGGACTCAAGGGACTTGCCTAAATCTCAGAGCTAGTGTGCTACAGGTGCAGGATTTGAATACAGGTCCTATAACCCCAGATCTCCTGTCCTTGGCCTTGGCACATGTCCTCTATAAAAGGATGCAGTACTTGAGTGACCAGGTAGAAACACAGAAAAGGTGTTATTTTATCTCCCAGCTCCTCAAGGTGCCAAATAAAGGTAAGCATGGGTGTGTCTGATACACCCTGGCTACCATTGGTCATCAGTTCCTGTGGTCAGAAGCAGAAGGAGTCAGGGGAATCAGTCATCAAGCAGAGGTGACTGGATGCAGAATGGTTCATAGTTATTAATATTACCGATCAGCTAATAATGGATCCAGTCAAGAATGGATTAACTGGTGAACCTAGATGCTATCTGCCCTCCCTCATCGAACACATTTCAGCACATAACTTTTCATTATTCCTTACTTCGATCCTTCTTAACAGAATAGTAAACATTTCTAGAAGCAGTTAACACCTTCAGGTCCTTATTTCATGCCCTGGAGCAATCACTTATTAATCACTTCTCAAACTTCACAGTTTCTGAAAATTAGCTCTACCAGAGTGGGGACTAATGTTTTCTTCAAGGATTAAAGAGTTCATTAGAAAGTGATTTTTTTCTCACTTTCCCATTGATTTTTGTTTCTTCTGAGACCATTTTGTTATGCAGCCTAAACAGTAAAGACGAAGAATCCTCTTTCATTCTTAGGTTGCCCCAAGACTGAAGCTAGGCTCGGGTGAGAGTTCAACGCCACATGGGAGCTAAAGTGGGCCGCACCTGGGTTACTGAACAGCCCTGCAGGCAAATGCAGTGTGCTGGGACCAGGGGAGCCCCAGTACCTCTGTCAGTTGTCTGTGCTGTTTCTTCCTTAGGTAAAAACTGTAGTGTCATCCTGTGGTGCCATATGTTCTAATAACCTCACTATTTCTATCATATTTCATAGCAAAAATTGTTCATCAAGTTCACTCTCTTTTCCTCCCTTGCTGTCTTTCTCTTCATCTCTCCCTCTGTCCATCCCTCCCAACCCCCTTCTGTGGAGAATTGGCATATTGCAGTTCTCTGTCTCAAAGGCAGTGATTGGCACATGCCATCTCCAAGGAAAAGATCAGTGAAACTCATGCAGGAAACTTGCTTCCTCTCTTTTTGCTTGCTAAACTCCCTAGAATGTGGGATCTGTTTTGTCTATAGAGCATCTTGTAGGTAGACGGTTCTCCAAATGACATTTGAGAAATGCTGGCTTAAATTATTCTTGGGTTGTCATTAGTAAGCAAAAGTACCATGAAATATCTAAAACCCCAATGGTAGTTACTGGAGTGGGTGAAGAGCGAACAGGGCAGGGTGGTGGAGTAGGAGGAAGACAGTCCTTGGCATTCGATTCTCCTGGCTCCCCACCTCTTAGCCATGAATCTTTTGGCAGGTTACTTCGTTTCTCTAAAGGTGACTTCCTCTATTGCAAAATAGCACTGCTTATGCCTACCCTGTGAGGTGCTGTAGATTCCCAGTCATGGAAGGGTTGGGATGAGCCTGGCGCAGAGTGGGCCCTGTGGACACTGTGTATCCCTCCCTTTCTTCACATGCACATGTAGGCTTATCCAAAATGAGGACTATAGGTAATAAAATTGCAGCGTGTTGGGATTCCTGCTCAATGAGTAAATTTTAGCTGCTTTTGTCCCCAAAACAGCAAAATGGGTAATTATGTGAGATAATGGATATGTCAATTTGCTTTACCATAGTGCCCATGTTACTATCTATATGTATCCCATAATGTCATACTGTGTACCGTAATATACACAACACAGTTTAAACAAACAAACAAACAAACAAAAACTAAAAACAATAAGGAATGATTCTAAGGTAGCTTGAATTTATTCTTTTATTCATGTAAGGGTCAACTTCTTGCAAAGCACTGAATTTTAAGTGCTTTATGATTTAGTTAAATTCTTCTCAACAGAATTAAAGTGATTTTAGTGATGCCCAAAGGCATTCTATCTAGGCTGAAGAAAGGAGAATTCTTCACCGGGGAAGGAAGAAATAACCGTCCTTATGTTTGTCCTTCTAAGGAAGCTATTTGTGGAAAAGGGAAGTTCTCCATCTGAGTTGCTCTCCGAAGCTTCCTCAGTGACCAGCAAGCACTCAGGCCACTTCTAGAAGCCAGCAAGGATACACTGAACCTGCTTCTAATTTCTTTAGGGTCGACAAGCGCCCCCAATGATTTATGGTACAACTTCATTGAACTGCCCTACCATGGGGAAAGCATCAGCATGCTGATTGCACTGCCGACCGAGAACTCCACTCCACTGTCAGCCATCATCCCGCACATCAGCACCAAGACCATAGACAGCTGGATGAGCATCATGGTGCCCAAGAGGGTGCAGGTGATCCTGCCCAAGTAAGTAGCCCCTTCCCCTCAAAGAGAACAATGGCATTGTTCAACCAGCAGCTATCATGTTGGACGCCAGACAACATGAGGTGAAAATATGGCACATCATGAAGCCTGTTCTGTTTTGCAGAAATTTCATGGTGGGATTACAAGGCCATGCTTTTCTAAACGCTTTGATTTAATGCCTGTGCTTCTTGTATGGTAAGATATGGATCATAAGAAAGGAGAGAGGGCAACCTTGGTCTCTGAACCTCCACATGAGCACAAGCTCGTTGGAGTACTGCAGAGGCTTTTTAACATATCTCATTGTATTTAAAGACTGAAAACACACGTGTGTCATCATAGAGTAAGGATCAAAGTACAATGAAGTTTCACAAAGCTCCATGTGTTTTCATAAGATGCTTCATTTTAGTTATTTATGTATTTAGCTAGAGGTTCATGAAGACCAAGGCAGCCAGTTTTTCTATTATACCCTAAGAGTGAAACAAAGATGGAATTTGAACTGCTATGACTTGAAGCCATGGGAAAAGTAATCCCAAATCCTGTATGAATCTTCGGTTTCTAACAGGTCAGAGAATCCTCTGTCCAGAACTGTGAAGAAGTAATGAATGTTGTTCCCTTTCTATGAACTTGTCAACATTGCTGCCTTCCTACCATCCAGAGCTTTTAACAGCCCAGGTCTTGGTGGCAGTGGAGAGAGGGTTCTAATAGGTTTTGATTCTTTGGTCAGCAAGTTAAGTAATCAGAGTAAGACATTCACAACAAGTATTAGTAGTCCTCCCAAGATTTTTTTTTTCTTTTTGGTAAAATAAGCCTTCAAGTCGGCAGTGCTTGATATAAATAAATAAGACGGTGGCACCGTAGGCCTTCACGGGCGAAGAACAGGTTCCTTACCATTATAGCCCAGCTGTGGTGAGAATCTGCTCCCCTCTCCTTGGTGCTCTTCCACAGGATGACATCAAATCTGATAAAACATCCTCTGATGATAGGTTTAATAACTGACATTTGCATATATATATATATATATATATATATATATATACATATATATATGGCCCCAAGGCCAGGTAGGCCACAAATATTCAGGAAACCTATTTTATACCCAAATATACTACCATGTCACCTATGCCTAATCTTTGCTCCTGTTTGAATAGTAAAATGCTTTCAGAATCCCAAAAGGGAACAGGCACAGTGGCTTACGCCTGTAATCCCAGCGCTTTGGGAGGCTGAGGCGGGTGGATCACCTGAGGTCAGGAGTTCGAGACTAGCTTGGCCAGCATGAAGAAACCCTGTTTCTACTAAAAGTACAAAAAAATTAGCCAGGCGTGGTGGTGGGCACTGTAATCCCAGCTACCTGGGAGGCTGAGGCAGGAGGATTGCTTGAACCCAGGAGGCAGAGGTTGCAGTGAGCCAAGATCGCACTGTTGCACTCCAGCCTGGGCAACAGTGCAAGATTCTGTCTCAAACAAAAAAAAAAATCCCCAAATGAACTATCAGGAATGTTTTTCTTCTCCTTTGACCATCTCTAGTCCTTATTAAGATGGCAGGTCTTAGAGCAGCCAAGACTGACATGGAGAACTTTAGTTGGATATGGGAAAAAATGATAGATATTCCAGAGTACTAGGAACTTGCTAACACTCAATCTCCACGTCAGTGTGAAAGCAAGTGCTTTCGTAGCTCTTCCTAAGTATTGGAACAGGGAACCCATGACACCTGAGGGTGGGAGCGCCCATACTTGCTGTTAGTACGTATGGCTCATTTTGCCAGCTGTTTGAGAGATGTGTTGTCCTTTACTTATCTGGCATTTAAATCTGGAATTCAAATTTAAGAGGCAATTCAGATTGGTATTCGGGTATTACTTGAAAAGATTCCGTTTGTAAACATGTACCGACTGCATCATGTTGGAGCATTTAGAGCCTCACGATGTTTTTCTCATTTCTGCTTTCATGCTAGGTTCACAGCTGTAGCACAAACAGATCTGAAGGAGCCGCTGAAAGTTCTTGGCATTACCGACATGTTTGATTCATCAAAGGCAAATTTTGCAAAAATAACAAGTATGTTCCATTTAAAATGTATTGGTATACTTGAAGAAAGCGTTGCAAACTGAGACTGATTTGTTCAGAGAAAAAGGGTCAGGATTAGGAATGTGTTGCCCTAAAACTGTACGCGGTTTCATTTGATATATTGCCAAAGGGTGCTGTTGCCCTTTGTTTATTTATTTATTGACCTTCATTTATTTATTATTTTTCTTTTATCTTTTTATTTCAATAGCTTTTGGGGTACAAGTGGTTTTTGGTTACATGGATCAATTACATAGCGGTGAAGTCCGAGATATTAGTGTACCCCTCTCCCGAGTAATATACATTGTACTCAGTATGTATTAATAGATTTTTAGTCCCTCACCAACCCCACCCTCCTCCTTCTGAGTCTCCATAGTCCATTATGCCACCCTCTATGCCTTTGCATACCCGTAGCTTAGCTCCCACTTATGAGTGAGAACATACAGTATTTGGTTTTCCATTCTTGAGTTACTTCATTTAGAATAATGGCCTCCAGCTCCATCCAAGTTGCTGCAAAAGACATTATTTCATTCCTTTTTCTGGCTGTGTAGTATTCCATGGTTTATTTATACCTCATTTTCTTTATATAGTCATTGCTGTTGACCTTCATTTAAATCAGCATCCCCACATTTTGCACGTACATTTCATGTGAAGCCCATGACTACATAAAGAAGCATTTCATTTTATTGCTTTTATGAATATTGGCTCTTACTTAGGTATTCTCGCTCTGTTTTCAAATGCCAACTTTTTCCTTTTGTTTGAAAAAGATCAAGACTGTAGGCATGCACTATACCCAGATATGTATTTTGGCATATCATGCTCATTAATCTGAAACAATACGGATTCAAATGAATCTGATTAAAACTCTTCTTTGCCAAAGCAATTAAAGCATACTTTTCAATTGCCAGTAGTATATGTACTTTTTTCTAGAGTTATGTTTGAATGGTCAGTCCTTTGTTATTTAAATTTAGAACATAGCAATCTTTCCAAAGAAAAGTCATGGCTTGAAAGTTATTTGCACTCCAATTTGCAAATAACCTTGAGTGGTAAAAAATTAGCTCATTACCAGCTTCAATTGCATATGAGTAAATACCTAGTACCTGTTCTTTGGACAAACATGACTCCCCTGGTGAACCTGCAGCTCCGTGGATACTCTGATAGCCACTAATTGCTCATGACTCAAACTCAGCTCTCCAGCCCGGCAGCATTAGCATCACTCGGGAGCTTGTTTGAAATGCACAATCTTGAGTGTGACCCAGACCCACTGAACCAGAATCCATTTTAACACAATCCCTCAGCCCAGCAAAGACTGAGAAGTACCATTTTCATCTATACTTTCCCCTTCAAGGTTATTCATCGTTGCTGAAATACTAAATACGGGGTGTTCACAGGAAGAACCAGGTGCCCCAGATTCTCCTGGAAAGTCCTCTTTAACACTGCATTTGACTTGGGCCCTGTAAATGTGCATCTCAGTCACAGTTTGGACATATTAGAGCTGATAGTTCAAAAGCAGATGACACAAAAAGCACATTTTCTCTTTGCATCCAGACCTATGTCCCATCCAGATTAATGTCAACTTTAGTTTGCATTCTCCATGAAAGCTACACTCAGCAGGTGTTGCTGGAATCATCAGAATTTGCTGTGAAGTAAAGTGAGGTCCCCAGAAGGTCCCTGAGGCACAACTGCATTTACACATCGGGCCTTCCAGGAAAATCTAAAGTATTTTCTTGTTCTACACTCTTCTCTCACTGGCAGGCCCATGAGATGGGTGGCTATTGTGAAGAGCCAGCACTTACTCTGCCACTAACTAGCCGTATGATTGCAGGGAAGATTATACTCAACATTCTAGGCCTCAGTTTCCCCATCTGTAAGTGCTGTCTGAAATCCTTTCTGCATCTGCATTCTGTAACTGAAAAATAATCTCGTTGCCTTGCTGCTTCCAGAAAACTGGGCTTCCGTTTTAAAGCTCTGCTCTTTTCATTTTTTAAATAAAATTCTAGTGATCAGAATTGAATTAATAGAGACACTAAATCATTTGAGGGCCTGGGCCCCTGTCCAGAAGTAAGTATCACAGATCACTTAGCAGGGACTGAAATTCACAAGTGACAGCTGTCTGCAGCCTTCCACCACCAGGACTGTCAGAGGTCATGTCTTTTGACACTTTTTAAAAATTGGAATTTGACATGGCTTTGAGCCTACTTCCCCAACCAACCAATGGCCTGCCTATCAAACAAACGCTGATACTGTTTTATTTTCTGGAAACAGGGTCAGAAAACCTCCATGTTTCTCAAATCTTGCAAAAAGCAAAAATTGAAGTCAGTGAAGATGGAACCAAAGCTTCAGCAGCAACAAGTAAGCACTGGGTCACATGGCAGGGCTTCCTCTAGCAAGGAAGCAAACACACTCCTGTGCAGTCATTGGTTCAGAAAATATGTAATGCGCCCTCTTTCAGCCAGGCATTGTGTGTGGGTTGACCCTCAGGAGACAGCAGTGAGTACAGACACATTGAGGACCTGTAACCACAAAGCTTAGAATCTATTTCATTAAAGCAAAGCATTTCAGTGACAGAAATTCCTCTAGGACAGGAGTCAGCAAATTTCTATAAAGAGCCAGATAGTATGTATTTCAGCTCTGTGTATCATACCATCTCCATCACAGCTTCTTAGCTCTGCCACTGTAGCATGAAAACAGCCATTAACAATACAAGTAAACAGATGTGGCTGTGTTTCAATAAAACTTTATTGATTAAAAACATGATTTGGCCTGCTAGACCTACCTTGAGGACAGTAGTTTGCTGACCCCTGCTCAGGAGGATAAAACATGTTCTGGCTTCTTACTGGCCAGAAAAGACCAATCTTCAGATTTAAACATAAAATAAACAACAAGTACTTACAGGAAAATAGGCAATCCAAGACAAACTGAAGAATGCGCCAGCATCTGTTGAATTGTGGCAGGATTGCTGTACAGCCTTCCTTGATAATTAGAACATCCACATCTGCTTTCTCCTCAGTGGTTTATATAATGAAGGAGAAAACGAAACAATCCTAAGTCGGGTTTTTCACCCCTCATTACCCGTAGGAAATTAAATGAATAGATTTGGCCAACTCTGTGAGCCCATAAAGTGAAAATCTTAGCTGTACTTGAAGATGGGTCAAATATCTCTGGTCATTGAAACATATCTTTTATATTCACAATTGATTTTTTATTGCTTTTCTTGAATAAACATTTTAAAAATTCCTTTAAAGTAGCATTTAAAACAAAGAACCTGGAATAAAAAGTGGGTTGGAAATTTTAAGATGCTCTTTGTTTTTTCTAGGTAATTTTAAGTAACATCTAAAAGTTATTGATCAAATTTGCCAAGGAATATAAGTATCAGGACCAGCTACATAGGTTGTGGTGTCCGGTGCAAAGTGAAAATATGGAGTCCTGTGTTCAGAATGTATTAAGAATTTCGAAATACTAACAGCAGAGTATTAAACCCAGTGCAAAGCCCTGTGTAGCTGTGCAGGTCCTCATGTCTTTGTCTGTCTGGGCTGCTATGACAAAATGCCATCGACTAGGTAAACAACAGAACTCACACTTCAAGATCAAGGTGTTGGTGCTGGCAGGTTTGGTTTCTCCTGAGATCTCTGGATCTTCAGAAGTCGCCTCCTCCCTGTATCCTCACATGGTCTTTTCTCCATGTGACACATCCCTGGTATCTCTCCTCCTTCAAATAAGGACAACAGTCCCATTAGAGTAGCCCTACTTAACCTTCCTTACCTCCTCAAAGGCATTATCTCCAAATACAGTCACACTAGGGGTTTGGGGCTTCAGCATATGAATTTTGGGGCAGACACAGTTCAATCCATAACACTGCTATTTAATATTTGTTTTTAATAACCCTGGGTAAAAGGGTTTGCCCCAGCATAACTGCAGATGTTTCCTGTGTAACATCAAGCCCAAGAGTTCAATACTTTATGGGGTTTGAGCAAGACGACTGAGCCATTGCAACAGGCATGTGGTAGTAATGCCCCATGCCTACCCTCCTTAGAGGCCCTGGCTCAGGCTTCTTAAATGGAAGCAAGCATGGCAGATGAGGAATGGCCAAGACTCATGAGCCTAAAGAAGTTTGCTTTCCAGGTCAGATGTCTACACCTGGTAAGCTGAACAGCAATAAAAGGTAGTAGGTCCTGGATGAGTGATCTACATTCCAGTGCAAAGGAAACCTAAATAGTGTGCTGAAGAAGAAGGCACAGACACAAAAGCTAAGAATTGGGCAGGGCCCTGATACACAGTAAAGATTGAAGGAAGCTAAACAGTACCAGGCATGGGTGTGATGACTCACGCCTGTAATCACAGCACTTTGGGAGGCCGAGGCAGGTGGATCACTTGAGGTCAGGAATTTCAGACCAGCCTGACCAACATGGTGAAACTTTGTTTCACTAAAAATACAAAAATTAGTCAGGCATGGTGGCATGCACTGTGGCACGCACCTATAATCCAAGCTACTCAGGAGGCTAAGGGAGGAGAATTGATTGAACCCAGGAGGCAGAGGTTGCATGAGCCAAGATCGTGCCATTGCACCCCAGCCTGGGTGACAGAGCAAGACTCCATCTCAAAAAAAAAAAAAAAATTAGCCAGGCATGGTGGTGTGCACCTGTAATCCCAGCTGCTCAGGAGGCTGAGGCAGGAGAATGACTTGAACCCAGAAGGTAGAGGTTGCAGTGAGCTGAGATTGTGCCACTACACTCCAGCCTGGGCAACAGAGAGGGGAAAAAAAAGAAGAAAAAGGACCGGGGGCTTTATCAGCAAAGCAGATGGTGTGAATAAAAAATAGCTAATAATAACAATGAATATTCATTAGGTGTGTTTAGTGGCAAACACTGTTCTAAGAGCTATATGTCTTATGTCATTTAATCCACATCAAAACTCTATGAGGAATAAATACATTTATCAGAAATGGTGCTTGTGTAGAAGAGATGAGACAGTAATGTAAAGGGCCTGGCCCAAGGTAGGCTTAGTACATGGTGACTGTTGAGCCTGTTGTAACATGGCCAGTCTATGGGACAAGCGTGAAGTGTGTCTTCAGACACCAGCATCTGAGGGTCCATGAAGGTAGCGAACTTGCTGGCCTCATGCTGGTGCACATCACATTTTCCTTTTCTTCCCATAGCTGCAATTCTAATTGCACGATCATCGCCTCCCTGGTTTATAGTAGACAGACCTTTTCTGTTTTTCATCCGACATAATCCTACAGGTAAGTGACTCCCTTCCCCTATCATTCCCTCCTTGTTAAGAATTTCGGAAGGTATATTGCACTCTTCATTTTATCCAACAGTGGTGCCCATAATCCATTTCCCTAATGTCAATAGTTAAAAACACTTTGAATAATATAACCACCCATGTTAGAGAGATAGGAAAATAAAGGCTGTGTTTACAGAGTGTGATGGAATCTTTTACACACTGACAGGATTTTAGGTTTTGCAGATTGTTGTTTTTAGCATAGAGAGGCTCAGCATCCCTTTGGAACACTTTTGACATCTATTGATTTTTCTGTGTTTATATAAATGTGGTAGTTCAATTTTGCTAGAAGCCATATAACTTCAACTTTTGTGTATTAGTCTGTTCTCACTGCTATGAAGAAATACCCTAGACTGGGTAATTTATAAAGAAAAGAGGTTTAATTGACTCACAGTTCCACATGACTGGGGAAGCCTCAGGAAACTTACAATTATGGCAGAAGGCACCACATCACAGGGCAGCGGGAGAGAGAAAGAGCTGAGCAAGTCGGGAAACCCCTTATAAAACCATCAGATCTTGTGAGAACTCACTATCACGAGAACAGTATGGGGGAAACTGCTCCCATGATTCAGTTATCTACACCTGGTTGTGCCCTTGATACATGGGGATTATTACAATTCAAGGCAAGATTTTGGTGGGGACACAGAGCCAAACCATATCACTTTGTAAGCCCACTCTATTGCTATACCTTGGGAATTGTTAATTCAGTAGATTTTTGCCCTGTGAGTCATGGTTCAAACTTGGCTCTGGCCTTAAGCCTCATCTTTAAAATGAGAACAACACTAGTTCTGATCACTTACTAAGATTATGAAGTATAAATTTGTCTTTGTGGAGCGGTTGGCTTCTTGTTGGTACAAGAGTAGGCACTAATATATTTTAGCTTTTATTATTTTATTTAATCAGTAATATAAGATAGTTCCTTATCCTCTTACCTCATTGCATCTGTGATGTTCTAACTGATGTGCTCCAGAACTGAGCCATCCGATGAGGGAGCTTCTGGCCACATGTTGTTATTTAACGTTAACTTTAAAAATTCAATTTCTGGCCAGGCGCGGTGGCTCATGCATGTAATCCCAGCACTTTGGGAGGCCAAGGTGGGTAGATCCCTTGAGGTCACAGTTTGAAACCAGCCTGGCCAACATGGTGATATCCCATGTCTGTTAAAAAGACAAAAAATTAGCTGGGCATGGTGATAGGTGCCTGTAATCTCAGCTGCTTGAGAAACTGAGGCAGGAGAATTGCTTGAACCTGGGAGGCAGAGGTTGCAGTGAGCCAGATCGCACCATTGCACTCTAGCCTGGGCAACAGAGCGAGACTCTGTCTCAAGAAATAAAAAATAAAAATTCAATTTCTTGGTCACACTAGCTGCATTTTAAGCATTCTCTGGCCACATGTGACTAGAGGCTACCATGCTGGACAACAAAGATATAGACTATCTCTACCACTGCAGAAAGTTCTGCTGGACAACACTACTGAGCAAGAGGTCAAACATGATTCTTTCCCTTCCCTTAAACGTAATACCTGCCATCTTATTCTAAGAATTATTAATTTACAGAGTCATGCCTTATTTTCTTTTAATTCTATAGGTGCTGTGTTATTCATGGGGCAGATAAACAAACCCTGAAGAGTATGCACAAGAAACCATGCAAAGCAAAGACTACTTTGCCACGAAGAAAGACTCCTCTCCTGCACCTTTCATAGTTCTGTTAAATATTTTTATACGTCGCTTCTTTTTCAAAACTAGTTCTTAGGAACAGACTCAATGATGCAAGCATTTCTGTTCTGGGAGGTATCGGAGGGAAAAACAAGCAGGATGACTGGAGCACTATACTGAGGAATGAATGGAAAGGCTTCCAAATGTCTAAAAGATTCTTTAAACTACTGAACTGTTACCTAGGTTAACAACCCTCTTGAGTATTTGCTGTTTGTCCAGTTCAGGAATTTTTGTTTTGTTTTGTCTATATGTGCAGCTTTTTGGAAGAAATTTAGTGTGACAGAAAAAAAAAATGTTTTATGGTAGCTTTTACTTTTTTATGAAAAAAATATGATTTGCCTTTTAAATTCTTTTCCCCCACCTCCATCCAAAGTCTTGATGGTAAGCATTATTTTGGGGGTAGAAATAGTGAAATCTCTAGGCTCTTTGTGTTTCTGTTGTTGTTTTATGTAATGCATGTATTCACTAAAAGTTTTAAAAACTCCTGTCTTGCTAGACAAGGTTGCTGTTGTACAGTGTGCCTGCCACTACTGGTCTGTACTCCTTGGATTTGCATTTTTGTATTTTGTACAAAGTAAAAATAAAGTGTTATGAGTAGTAAAAATAAAGCCATTTCTCTGCTATTTGAAAATACAATAGAAGAAACGGAGCCTTTTAAACATATTTCAGCCTCTTCTAGTAAACCTCTGTACTTATGTAAATATCAGGAAATTCAAAGCCCAGAGACTTTTCATATCCTTTTCCTCTAGACCTGACAATCAAACACTTTCCGCGCTTCAACACGACTCAGTTTATAGATCACTTCAACAGAGTAACTATTACAGTAATCCTAGTTCTAATCTTAGCTACGTTCTCTCGAGCAATGGCTAAGAATTCTCCTCAGCAAAGATGCGGATTTGGTAGCAAGTGCAGAATGAAGTTGCTGGGTACCATGTATTCTGGAAATCTGTGGGAACAGTGACTGTTTCATTTTTGGTGACAGGCAGGGGTGTTTTTGAAATGACAGTTTTTTGTTTTTTTGTTTTTTTTCAAGGTAACTTTCCAAGTTTAACTCAAGCATCATAATTCTTTTTCTTCTTTTCTCTTTTTATAACAGGTCTTGCCATGTTGCCCAGGCTAGTCTTGAACTCCTGACCTCAAGTGATCCACCTGCCTCAGCCTCCCAAAGTGCTGGGATTACAGGTGTGAGCCACTGCTTCCAGCCTACAAACATCGTAATTCTGATGTTATTGTTTGCCTGCTTTTTAAAAAACTAATATCTTACAGATTTATGCAGTCTAACCTGAGTCAGAATTTAAGTTTAAAATATTTTATCAAGACTTAAAGATGGTTTTTCTTTTTAGCCCTTGAGTTCTACTTGCCTTTAACCATACATTAAAACCTCACATTCAGCACTCCATCAATCAGTTTGCCATTTGGGAATCCTTACTGGTCAAGTAGGCTGAGCTTTTCTGTTCACAACTATGTATGTGTACTTTTTTTTTTTTTTTCTTTTTTGAGACAGTCTCACTCTGTTGCCCAGGCTGAGTGCAGTGGTGTGATCTTGGCTAACTGCAACCTCTGTCTCCCAGGTTCAAGAGATTCTCCTGCCTCAGCCTCCGAAGTAGCTGGGACTACAGGCATGCACCACCATGCCTGGCTAATTTTTGTATTTTTTTTTTTTTTTAGTAGAGATGGGGTTTCCCCATGTTGGCCAGGCTGGTCTCAAACCTCTGACCTCAGTTGATCCACCCGCCTCGGCCTCCCAAAGTGCTGGGATTACAGGCGTGAGCTACCGGGCCTGGCCCGTATGTGTACTTTGGCTAACCAAGAGAAAAGGGAGAACAGGAAGAATTGTTCTCCTTATTGAAGAGCAAATGCCAAAAAAAAAAAAAAAAAAAAAAAACTATTTTGAAGGGCTATCTCAATCCACGTATATTCTTTCTAGCAAACATACCAATAGTTATTAATGCCTTTTAGAGCCATTATTTACTAGGTTTTCCAGTATTCTACTCCTATGCAGTTATATTGCCTTGAATACGTTAAAACAGGAATAGTGTTATCAATAAAATTAGAATTGGCTACTCACTTCATTTATTCATTCAAATTTTATATTGGTCAGAGTTCTCCAAAGAAACAGAACTAATAGGATGCAGATAACGATATGACAGTGCATTTATTATGGGAATTGGTTTACAAGATGTTGGAGGCAGAGAAGTCCCATGATGCACCATCTGCAAGCTGGAGAACCAGGGGATCGATGGTGTAACTCTTAGTCCAAGGGAAAAACACAGGCGTTCCAGCTCCAGAAAACAGAAAATTCACCTTTCCTCTGCCTTTTTGTTCTATCCAATTGGATGGTGCCCACCCACATTGAGTGAGGGCAGATCTTCCTTACTCAGTCCACTGGTGCAAATGCCAATCTTTTCCAAAAACACCCTTACAGACGCACATCAAAGTAATGCTTTAGCAGCTATCCGTATATCCCTTAATCCAATCAAGTTAATGATTAACCATCCCAAGTGCCTATCAGGTACCTAGTACTAGAGAGTACAGAGATAAATGTGTCCTTTGTCTAAATCGTTTCATCTTGGAAGGGAGAGACATAATCCTAGCTCAGCAAAATAGCTTGCTGTTGCCAAGTGTGTGCATGAGATGTGGAAACATGACAGTGAGTATGAGTCCAAGAGAGAAGACATAAAAGTGGCCAGGCGCAGTGGCTCACTCCTATAATCCCAACACTCTGGGAGGCTGAGACAAGAGGATCCCTTGAGGCCAGGAGTTCAAGACTAGCCTGGGCAACATAGCAAGACCCTGTCTCTACAAAAATTAAAAATTAGCCAGACATGATGGTACGTGCCTGTGGTCTGAGCTACTTAGGAGGCTGAGGTGAGAGGATCGCTTGAGCCCAGGAGGTTGAGGCTGTAGTGAACTGGGATTGCACCACTGTATTCCAGCCTGGGCGACAGACTGAGACTGAATCTCTATTTAAAAAAGACATAAAAAGTCCAGGTACGATGACTCACGCCTATAATCTCAGCACTTTGGGAGGCCAAAGCGGGTGGATCACCTGAGGTCAGGAGTTCAAGACCAGCCTGGCCAACATGGTGAAACCCCATCTCTACTAAAAATATAAAAAATTAGCCAGGCATGGTGGTGGGCACCAGTAATCCCATCTAATCGGGAGGCTGAGGCAAGAGAATTGCTTGTACCTAGGAGGTGGAGGTTGCAGTGAGCCAAGATTGCACCATGGCACTCCAGCCTGGGCAACAAGAGTGAAACTTCATCTGAAAAAAAAATTAAAAAGTCATAAAAGTGTCTCAGGGCCAAAGATCCCTGTGCTTCTGACTCCTGAGGTGCTCATTCCAGAAAGGACCAGAGTTGTCTTTCTTATGTTGCTGAAAAGAGTGACCGGATTATATGATACAGAGAGGCTGCTCCCTGATAGTATGTTTCTCATATTTTACAAGACACGTTAAATTTTGAAGTATCTAGTCCTGTTTCTGGGCACCTCTTTGATCATTAGATAGTAAAGTTTTAAACTTACAATATACAGAATCTGGAAAAATCACCATATCAAGGTTCCCAGACTACACATTCTCTCTATATTTTCACTCGATCCTCCCAACTTCATCAGTCCACACCCAGGTTCTGATCCTGACAGACTTTTGGATCTGTTTAGAATCTCTGGACTAAGCGGGGAACTTCCTGACAATTGATTTTTATATAATTTCCAAGTTTTACATTTTTTTTTTAGACGAAGTCTTGCTCTGTCACCCAGGCTGGAGTGCAGTGGCACAATCTCTGCTCGCTGCAGCCTCCACCTCCTGGATTCAAGTGATTCTCCAGCTTCAGCCTCCCCAGTAGCTGGGAGTATGGGCACGCACTACCACGCCTGGCTAATTTTTGTATTTTGAGTAGAGACAGGATTTCTCCATGTTGGCCAGACTGGTCTCGAACTCCTCACCTCAAGTGATCCTCCTGGCTCAGCCTCTCAAAGTGCTGGATTACAGGCGTGAGCCACCGCACCCGGCCTACATTTTGATATCTTTAAGTCAATGTTCTGTAGGCCTTGTCTTACTTCAAAATGATCAAATTTATGGAAACTCCTTTCCCTGAGGGAAACTAGAATAAATTTAGACTTGGAGACTGCCACAAAAATTACAGGCTTGTGACAGATCATATTTGCTGTGTAGACATGTTTTTTTTTTTTTTTACTTTTTTGAAAAATTTAAAATTCCACTTCCATTTTGCCACCTAACTTTTTTTTTTTGAGATGGAGTCCTGCTCTGTCGCCAGGCTGGAGTGCAGTAGCGCGATCTCCGCTAACTGCAACCTCCACTTCCCAGATTCAAGTGATTCTCCTACCTCAGCCTCCCAAATAGCAGGGACTACAGGTATAAGCCACTATGCCCAGCTAATTTTTTTGTATTTTTAGTAGAAATGCAGCTTCATACTGTTGGCCAAGATGGTCTCATCTCTTCACCTTGTGATCTGCCTGCTTCGGCCTCCCAAAGTGCTGGGATTACATGTGTGAGCCACCGCCCAGCCCTAATAATTTATTTTTTAAGAGATGGGGTCTCATTATGTTGCCCAGGCTGGTCTCAAACCCTTGGGCCTCCTAAAGTATTGGGATTATAGGAGTGAGCCACTGTACCAAGCCCCTAATAATAATGTTATCTGCAAACATTAACAATGTACTTGGTGTGATGAAGAACAGTGACTTCTCATTTTGCATCTTTCTCATTTAAATCACACCATCACTCCAGCGTCTCTCAGTTGCCCAGGCTGTAGTGCTGTGGTGTGATCATGGCTCACTGCAGCCTTGAACTCCTGGGCTCAAGCAGTCCTCCTGCCTTAGCCTCCTGAACAGCTAGGACTTATAGGCACATACCACCACACCTGGCTAATTTTTTAAAAAAAATTTGTAAAGACAAGGGTCTTTGCTGTGTTGCCCAGGCTGCTCTCAAATTCCTGGCCTCAAGCTGTCCTCCAGCCTCAGTATATAGACATGTTTGAGCAAATCATTATATCATACAGATTAGATGTCACACTGCATTTGAGCAAGAGTCAGGCTGCAGTTTTTCTAAAGTAACAAAATGATAGACCTTTGTTAAAATGAAACAAACCACCAGTGTAGTCACTCCTTTGACAGGTAATGAGATGGGTACTTTCAATTCTGCCTTGGGCACGGTGGAGGAAGGGAGCAGGCACTGCCCCAAATACACTGAAAGCTCAGCCTTACTGGCCTTTGACTCTGCCCTGAGGAGATATGACAGGAAATTTTGAAGCAAAAGAAAATCTCAATCGTAACAAATTTACAAAGAGGCCCAAGGGAGTGAGTGGCCTTTGTACCGGTAGCGCTGTTTTCTGAAAATAAAAAACTGAATAACACATGAGCTTCACATGAAGGGGTCTAAGAAAGAGCAGGAATGCAGGCATTTCCCCTGAGCCAGCCGAGTAGCAACTGCCCACTTCCTAAGAGTGATCAGTGGTGACAGCTGGGAGAGAGGTGAGTGCTGGGTAAGCCGGGAGGTGACTTCTATGTCCTTGACTTCCTGTGAATGTTGAAAGGCACTGTGTCATTTGCCTACTAAGAGTCCACTTTGGGAGGCCAAAGAGTGGAAGACACTACTGGCTTTAAAGCTCCATTTCTCTGGAGATTCCCAAACTGTGCCTTTGACCATTTCTTAAATCTTGAAGAAAAAGAGACAGAGATGTTGTGATTTAAAGGAGAAATTTGCAAAATGAGAGATAGCTGTTCTTTATCACACCAAGTGCATTTGCAATTTTAATGTACAACAACTCAGCTGAAAAGATACTCTGAATAATCAAATAACATAGCTCTTCCTCAACTGAAGAAGGAATAAGTTAATGTTTTCAATTTTCTCAATTGTTTTTCTCCCAGAAATTTTTCTTAAACCATTAGTCTTCCGCAGTTAGCAAACACTAACAAGCAGGCAGATAAATAAACAACAAATAAGTATTCGTGGAAAGTGCAAACACCACCAAGGCCAAAACAGCTTTCTTTTTTCAGGAGCATGTGTGATTGTGATTTTTGATTGCATAAGTTCCAGGAAAAATGGTTATTAGTGTGCATGATGGGATTAAATCTGGCAATCACTCTTGGTAATACACAGAGAGAACCATAACTTTCAAGTAAGTGCTCCGATATCCAACCAAAGTGAAGAGCCTCTAGGTCCCAGAGGACAACGGTTGAGGGACTTTGCAAACCAAGGCCGGGGGAGATGGAACAGGGATGAACTGAGGGGAAGAAAAACAAAGTGGGCTTAGGATGGAGAACTTGGGCAGCATGCCAGCGGCTGAGCACCCTCTGCTGGGGGATGCTGTGAGCTGGCCGCCCTGATGGGAAGAATGTCCACATCTGACTTCAGAAAACGTCCCGACAGACACAGGATCCCCCTTGCCTCTGCAGAGCATCTTCTCCTATCAACATAAGGAAGTAGGAAGAAAGAAACAGCAAGAAGAGGCCTTCAAAGAAAGTATTTGGAAGTTTTATCTATGGCAGCCCTGCAATCTTCCCTCTTTCCAGTGAGCAGAAAAGAGCTCAAATATCCACACCTTCATATCAGAGGTGAATTGTTCATACATCAAATTCTTATAATATCCTAAGGCGAGGGAAGAACAAGGTGAGCTGGCTCATGAAAAGTACTGATGGAATATTAGAGCTGAAAGGGGCCTTGAAAAGTTGCATTTCATGGTAATCGTGTGCCATATAGACATAATCTTTCCAGTATAGGTAGAAAATAGGTTTCCCATAATGGCACAATTCACATATTGAACAGTGCAATAGGATTACAGCACCATCTTGTGGCCAAAATCTATACAGCGCTGAACACAAAAACCTCCACTTTGTTCTATTCTTACTTGGAGTTTAGTATGTTTCGAGTTTACTTTCTTGTAACCACATACAACATTTTAAGAATAATATTCCTCATTTTTACATATGCACATAATAAAAAGAATATGAATTTAAAAGAACAGGGTGGCCGGGTGTGGTGGCTCACGCCTGTATCCCAGCACTTTTGAGAGGCTGAGGTGGGTGGATCATGAGGTCAGGAGATTGAGACCATCCTAAAATGGTGAAACCCCGTCTCTACTAAACAAATAAAAAAATTAGCTGGGTGTAGTGGCACATGCCTGTAGTCTCAGCTATCTGGGAGGCTGAGGCAGGAGAATCACTTGAACCCGGGAGGCAGAGGTTGCAGTGAACTGAGATTGCACCACTGCACTCCAGACTGTGTGACAGAGCGAGACTCCATCTCAGGGGGAAAAAAAAAAAAAAGAATAGGGGTTATGTAGTCTGTAAACAGTAATGTTACATTTTTAGCTAGGGGATTTTTCGGGTACAGTTATACTTTGGAAACAGGGAACTAGAGAGTGGGAAAAGGTGGAAAAAGTCAGAATTTCAAAGGAAATGACTAATGTCTTTCTCTGGGGCAAACCTAAATTCAAATGTCAGTGCTTCCTTACAGTCTTATGAGTCTTATGAGCCTCTCAACATGGACGAGGCATTAGTCAAAAAGCTAGTCCTTCAAATGGTCACTGAATGCTCTTGGTCACATGCACCATTTGATGACACCCTTGCACCTACATGTTCCTTTTGCCCACATATACTTATGCAGTCAGGCTCATAGGACAAATAGTTATTCAGAGACTGGTTCCAAATTCCAAGCTATTTGATATGCAATTGAAAATGTATGCTGATTTTTCTATATTAAATTTTCTACATTTCTGCCCTATTTTAGTGGGTGCTTTTTAAAAGTACAACTTAATAATTTAAGTTCAAAGAAGGCTTTACTTAAAAATATGTTGCAAGCAAAATACAGATCAACATGCATAAAGTTCACTAACTCTCCATTTAATAGTTAGTGAACTTTATGCATGTTGATCTGTATTCTGATTTTCAACTGAATAGGAAACCCCAAAATTATTTTTTAGCAATTGAATGAACAAATTATTTCGGTGTGACAGCCATGATTCAAGTCACAATTAGTTTGAAAAGGGTACTTTGGAATTGTCCCATATTAATGAGAGAGAGCAACAGAAAAAGTTCCCATATTACCAGATTGATTCTGTGTCTCATTTCAAATTTTAATTTAAAATTATGGTTTTCATTTTTGTTTACCTTAAAGTGATGCTTAAAAGTTGCATGTAATTAGGACACTTAGATTTGTTGAAAGCATTTTTGACATTTGTATAAAATAATTTGCGATAAAGTTAATATATCCAGGTGCTCACCAAAGAAAGATGTATGTAACAACTGAAATTAGATTTTTGTAACTGATTAGTTTTCACTCCTTTATCATCAGTAGGAGACTCTCTAGATGTTGGGGCAGCTCTATGATTTGAGTCTGTAACATGTCCTAACTGAATTAAGTACCCTAGTTTTATGTTAAGGTATTAGAACTTACTCCCCCTACCTCTCCAGCCTACCTATATCTCTTAATGACTTCTGGATCCTGAGCTCCCTTTGCAGTCTCAAAAAGGTATTGCAGTCAGAACTGTGTACCAATGATAAAAGCCTCTGGTAGCAATAAAAAGTTGTCCTTAAAAAAAAATATGTTGAAATTACATTCTATATAAGGCATATGGATCTCTACTTGCAAAGTAGTTTTACGAACTGGAGCTAGACTTGTCCCACATGTAAATTTCAAAGCATTCAAGGTTTAGAAGCTTGAAAACCTAAAAGTAAGGATAGTTCCCCTCCAAGCTTGTAGGTTAAGGTCCCGCAAACTCCCCTGAGCAGGAGAAATTTGGGAATGCACGATCAGCACTATTTAGCAGGGGGGAAAGGATTACTATGTTTGCAAATGAATTCTCTAGACCTTCTTGTTTAATGTTAACCTTAAAAAAATTAGAATCATACTACAGCTAGATTCTGCCATCTCACAGACACTGGGTAAGTGGTCAGAAGACCTGTCTTCTGCTTTCCAGAAAAGTTCATTATATTATCTCTTTTCTCCTACAGTGCCAATAAGATGCTTATCAAATCACGTTTACTTGTGGATAATACACATAAATGGCATTTTACCACTGGGTTCGGTCCTCTATCCTTCTCTTCCATTACTAGGAGTTGAAGTTAACTCTGAAAATAAGGTAAAATATAGTTGACACTTGAACAATGCAGGGATTAAGGATGTTGATCTCTTATGCAGTAGTAAATCTGTATAAAACTTTTGACGTCCCCAAAACTTAACTACTGATAGCCTATGGCTGACTGGAAGCCTTACTGATAATATATTAATAAACAACTGATTAACGCATATTTTATATATTATATATATTATACACATTATTCTTACGACAAAGTAAGCTAAAAAATATTAAGAAAATCAAAAGAAGATAAAATATATTTACTATTAAGTGAGAGTGGATGATCAAAAAGGTCTTCATCCTTGTCTTCACACTGACTAGGCTGATGAGCAGGAGGAAGAGGGGATGGTCTTGCTGTCTCAAGGTGACAAAGACAGAAGAAAATCTGCATATACATAGTGATCTGCACAGTTCAAACCCACGTGGTTCGAGGGTCAACTTTAACTTACTTTTAACCTATCAATTCAGTCAACTAGTTGTTTTTCAAATTTTCCCCTGCAAAAATAGTCCCTGCTTTACTTTTGTGAGCTATAAACCTTCTTATATGATTCAAGTTCCACTTTCTTAGCCAGTCTCAGAAAAGGCATTTCAAAGTTCCTTCATCTTTCTTTACAAAAAAATTTCAGGGCCAGGCGTGGTGGCCCACGCCTATAATCGTAGCACTTTGGGAGGCCGAGGCAGGTGGATCACCTGAGGTCAGGAGTTTGAGACCAGCCAGGCCAACATGGCAAACCCAGTCTCTACTAAAAATACAAAAATAGCTGGGCATGGTGGTGCATGCCTGTAATCCCAGCTTTTAGTGGGGCTGAGGCAGCAGGATAACTTGAACCTGGAAGGCAGAGGTGAGTGAGCTGAAGTCCTGCCACTACACTCCAGCCTGGGCAAGAGGGAGACTCCATCTCAAAAGAAAAATTTCAGGCTGGGGCACGGTAGCTCACACCTGCAATCCCAACAATTTGGGAGGCTAAGGCAGGTGGATCATGAGGTCAGGAGATTGAGACCATCCTGGCCAACATGACAAAACCCCATCTCTACTAAAAATACAAAAATTAGCTGGGCATGGTGGTGCGCGCCTGTAATCCCAGCTTTTATGGGGGCTGAGGCAGGAGGATTGCTTGAACGTGGGAGGAAAAGGTTACAGTGAGCTGAAATCCTGCCACCGCACTCCAGCCTGGGCAACAGAGCAAGACTTCATCTCAAAAAAAAAAAAAATTTTTTTAGGCTGGGGCGAGGTGGCTCACACCTGTAATCCCAAGAATTTGGGAGGCTGAGGCAGGTGGATCATGAGGTCAGGAGATTGAGATCATCCTGGCCAACATGGTGAAACCCTGTCTCTACCAAAATCAAAAATTAGCTGGACATGGTGGCACATGCCTGTAGTCCCAGCTACTCGGAAGGCTGAGGCAGGGGAATCCCTTGAACCCAGGAGGAGGTTGCAGTGAGTCGAGATTGCGCCATGGCACCCCAGCCTGGCAACAGAGTGAGATGTCTCAAAAAAAAAAAAAAAATCATGGCAAAAGTACTGATGATTTTAGCATTTTATCTCTTTTCTATTCTCAACTCATAGGTCCTGCTATTCTTAACCCTTGAAGTGACTACTGGCAGACTGAAACTAAAAAAATTTTAAAAAATAATAAATGAAAAGGAATTTGCAGTTGGGGGATTACCGAACTGACCACAAAGGATTAGAAAATCAAAACCTCTCTACTGAATTAAATGTATTCAAATACTTAGAACAGTGCTTGGTACATACTAGCTATTATTATGATTGAATTCTAAACTGAATTGATACAAACTTCATTTTCTCTTTTCTCTTCACCATTAACATTTCAAGCTGTTTCGAGTTTCAACTTCTTAGTAAAGGCAATTTCTTAAAAGCATAAAATTTGCCTTTTCTTCCTATTTATATTAGAAATTAAACAAGAAACATACTAGAAGTATACAGAATTTTAAACTTAGAATTCAGGGATCATGTAAATAGCTGCCTACTTATAATCTGTACTTTGCATTTCCCAAAGAGTTTTAACATTACTATTTTAGTTAAAATTGTATTACAGAAGCAAAGTTCATCAGACTCCTACCATTACTGGGTATATCAAATTAAAATGCAATGTAACATTTGGAGAAAAAAAAACTTTTTTATTGGTTTTACAGGACAAAATTCATGGAAGACACATATTTGAATTATGATACCTCAAAGCTAGAGGCAAATAAAATATACCTAATAATACAAATTCTATACAATTAAATCAAGAATTTTAGGAAAATTTCTTGCAAAAATGTCAAAAAAATATTTCATCTGGCCAGGCACAGTGGCTCACGCCTGTAATCCCAGCACTTTGGGAGGCCAAGGCAGGTGGATCACTTGAGGTCAGGAGTTCAAAACCAGCCGGACCAACATGGTGAAACCCTATCTCTACCAAAAATACAAAAATTAGCCGGGTATGGTGGCACATGCCTGTAATCCCAGCTTCTAGGAAGGCTGAGGCACGAGAATCGCTTGAACCCAGGGGGTAGAGGTTGCAGTGAGCCAAGATCATGCCACCGTACTCCAGCCTGGGCCACAGAGCAAGACTCAGTCTCCAAAAAAAAAAAAAAAAAAATATCTGATCAAACCAAGCTTTTAGAAAAACAAAACCAGAAACACTGAGACTTGGTTAACATTTATTTAATTTTAGAAACACAGTGCAAAACAAAAAAACATCTATTTCTTTGCAATTTTGAAAATATCTAGCTTGAAACACCTTTGACATTTATCTGACTTTTGCTCTTACATTTCAGGCTGCCACATCCACGGCTGGCTAGCTGGCAGTGACGGTCTTTTGTGCTCTCAATGTTTCTCTGGGCTTGGAATAGTTCCAAGGCCGCCTGTTCTCTGTGAATCCATAAAGTTTCCTAAGGGCCACTCGAGCAGCCTCTTCCTCTGCAACCAACACTGTTTCCCCAGGTCCTTCTGCAATCAACTTTTTATCACTAGAAAGAGAACAAACAGTTGTCTTAAATCACCTGGAACATGATAAGACAGTACACAAAGTAATTATAAACCAATTATGCTTTCTATATCTTACTTCAATAACACCCATTAGAAGTAACACAATAGCTCCGACAGATCACCTTTTGGATTTTAACTAGCTTTGTTGCAAATTCATTACATATGGTAATTAGACAAAGACACATTTGCGTTTCCTTAGAAATATACACAACTCTATTTTTCAAGTCCAAAAAAGCAAGTAGTAACTACGTTTTCAATTTTTGATGAGAACTGGAAGAATATGGAAATAAATATCTCCTTATAGAAACCTGAAACTATTAAAAATATTATCAGGAATTATGACTGTTCTTATTTTCAATGTGTGATATAACTTGGGAAAAGATTCTGTTGAAAAAATCGTGACTTTTGAGTTTGCCATCTAAACTTTAACACAAATGAGAAATCAGTTCTATATTTCAAATTTGGAACTTTAGGCCACGTGTGATGGCTTACACCTGTAAACACCAACACTTTGGGAGACCAAAGCAGGAGGACTGCTTGAGCCCAGGAGTTCAAGACCAGACTGGACAACATAGTGAGACCTCGTCAAAAAATTAAAAAAGATAAATAAATAAATAAAAAGAAAAAAAAAGAACATTAGATCTACAAAAACACTACTACCCAATAGTAATCACTGTAGTCATATGGCAAATTACTTCTTACGTTTTTTTTTAGATAAAAGATCACTCTCCAAAATGTCCCAATCTCATTAAAAATTCTTTTAAAATGTCACCTATAATAGCTGTACTATATTCATCATGTGCATATATGATTTCCCTCTTGTGGAATACCACATTTATTTCTAATTTTTTTTTTTAGTTAAACAACTATTTACTGACCACTATGTCCCAGCAACTGTTCAAGTTATGGAGCATAAAGAGGGAAACAACAAATGTCTTTGTTCACAAAATTTGTCTGCAAATTTAAGGCAAACAACCAAAAATTGAAATACCATCATCAAAGAACATAAAAAATGTTAACATGCTTGGCATTTTGTCAAAATTATTCACAGAAATATTGAGTACATTTTTTTTCTACCAGCAGTGAATAAACTGGTGATAAAAGATATATTTAAAAGGTCTGCCAATCAGATAAGTAACAAGGAGTATATTGAAAAGGAAACTTTTTACAACACTATCAATTTTCCCCATGTAGTAACTTCTATTTCTTTTATATTTATAGTCTTTCGTGATACAAGGATTAGAAGAATCTTTACCTAAATTTTAATCTAGCTTTTCAAAAAACGTTCAATATTTACATTTAACACTTTAATGTTAACATCTGAAATTAATTTGGGGCAGGTCAACTTTTTACTAACAAAACTAAAAAGCTCTCAACACGGGGTGATTTATCCATTTTGATGGACAACTAAGCCCTTCCTTTTCCAGTTCTAGGCTCAGTTGAAGCTACTGACAAGAATGGATTAAGGTTAAATCTGCAACATGAACAAGTCAACATTTGTACTTTTTTTTTTTTTTTTGAGATGGAGTCTCACTCTATCGCCCAGGTTGGAGTACAGAGACACGATCTCAGCTCACTGCAATCTCCGCCTCCTGGGTTCAAGTAATTCTCCTGCCTCAGCCTCCCGATTACAGGCACACACCACCACGCCCAGCTAATTTTTTGTATTTTTATAGACACGGGGTTTCACCATGCTGGCCAGGCTGGTCTTGAACTCCTGACCTTGTGATCCACCCACCTTGGCCTCCCAAAGTGCTGGGATTACAGGTGTGAGCCACTGTGCCTGGCCTCAGTTGTAATTTTACACAGAAAAATTTAAGATAACATACTGAAGTCTACAGTAAATAGTTGGCTGACAAAAGCTACGATTAGCAAAACTCAGATTCCTCCTAAGAATAACTAGCAGGAAAAGAAGTAGTAAATAGCCACAGGGAAGAGATTTTTAAAAAAATCTTTTAATGCAATTCAAATTAAGGAATTTGAAGAGGTTATATTAACATTCCTTATGGAATATGAACAGTCTGTTTTTAAGGCTTTGTGAGGAGTCTGTTTTTAGGATGTCCTCAAAGTTATAAAGATTAAAATTTCACTAACCAGTATAAGCCAACAAAATACAAAGGCAAAGCTGTGGTGCCACCAGACTGCCTAGTAAGTCTTGATTCAGGAAGTGAAATATTCCTTTTCTTCAGTTCTTCTACCAATAGCCCCATGGGATTTACTATCTTCCACATCTCAAAGAGCTCTTTTCCAGTCATTTGAGTAATTAAGAAGTCCTGTGTATAAAAATATAATGTATACATTTTAGTTAGTATAAAGAACATTAGGACCACAATCCAAAATACATTTTTACACTTTTTAAATTAGAAAAGTAACAAAGTACATTTTTAACAGAAATTTAAAACTTAATGGGAAAGACAAAAATGTGCTATTCTCTTTCATTCCCATAGTTTTTACATAAATTTTATTACAAAAATCATAATTGGATTAAAAAAACTTGAAAGCCCGAGAAACCTATTTCAAGCAGTATGATCTCCCAAAATGCCACAGAAGGTAGACTCCTTTTTTCTTGTTTGAGGCAGGGCTTCATCTGTTGCCTAGGCTAGACTGCAGAAGCCTGATCTCAAGTGCACCGAAGCCTCGACCTCCTGGGCTCAAGCAATCCTCCCAGCTCAGCGTCTTGAGCAGCTGAATGTTAAAAAGATCCTTTAGTTCATGAAATGAAGTTGATTCATTACAACACTCCTCCACGCACATTAAGTGGATGAACACTTTCAGCTTCATTAATAAAAAATATTGGGCCAGACACGGTGGCTGATACCTATAATCCCAGTACTTTGGGAGGCCGAGGTGGGAGTATCACTTGAGGTCAGGAGTTCAAGACCTGCCTGAACAACATAATGAGACCCCATCTCTACCAAAAAAAAAAAAAAAAAAAAAATTAGCTGGACATGGTGGTGCATGCCTGTGGTCCCAGCTACTAGGTAGGCTGACATGGGAGGAAGGCTTGAGCCCAGGAAGTTGAGGCTGCAGTGAGCTGTGATTGCATCACTGCACTCCAGCCTGGATACACTAGACAGAGTGAGATGCTGTCTCAAAAAAAAAAAAATGTATAAATCCATTCTCAGTAGGAGATTTTGAAACTTTTAAAGTACAGAGGTAGATATGCCTTATGGGATATATATGGATACAAACATATATAAAAATCACTGACCTGCTATCTGTCATATGGAATAATCAAGTGTAAGGTAAGAAAACAATTCTTTCCCATCACCTAAGATATCAGTAGGAATATAGAAAGAAAGCTCAATTTTTCTTAAGTGATTACCTTCTATTACTTCCTTCTCTTTTTTGCTATTTGCTCCTGGTCTTATTAATTTATTATTAAAACTTTCTAGTAGGGTGTGAGTTGAATACTCCAATCTCATCTCCCCAGAATAGGGAAGCAGTATGAAGAAATGGTGTTTCTAAAATGCACATTTGATCATTAAAAACCTCTCACCTCCAGCTGTCTCGACACAAGAGCATCAAATACTTACTCATGGCTAAGAGTGCTATTCTAGTTTCCAGATGCAGACATCACCTGAAGAGCTAGTTAAAATACAGATTCCTAGGCCCTACTCCCAGTGATTATGTACTCTGAGGCACCTGAGAATCTGCATTTCTATCAAGTTCTCCAGTGATGCTGACAGTGACATCCAAACCACTTTCTGAGTAACACTGTTAGCCCTTCTGCACACCGGCTCTTAAAGGTCCAGAATCATCTCTGATCATTCCTCCAAATGCAATATGACCCAGCCACAAAAAATTAACTACAGTTCCCAAGCAGAAGCTCATCCTTGACACTGTCTTCCCAAAACATCCTTTTTAAGGGCAAAAATCGCTTCTATAAAGCCTTTCCTAGCCTTACTAAAGTTGGTTGTTGTGTCCTCTGAGTTCACTCTGCACCTTAATACCTCTCTGAAAGCAATTCCACAATCCATTCCACCTGACTAACGAGCTGTGAGCAGGATCAAATCCTATTTAGACTGTGGCACCAGAGCTCAGCAGAGTGTCTGGCCCATAGGAAGGCACTCAACATTAAGTAGATGAACAAATAAAATAGGACAATCCAAACCTGTCAATTCTACTATGGGAGATCTCAAAGCTCGACTTACAAATAGATATTTTAATTATCTATGTTTCATAAGATCTTTACTTGGAAGTGTTAAAGAGGCATTAAAATATGGTAAATATTTCCAACATAGTTTCATGACTACCTTGCAGAATTTCAAAATGGTGGCCAAAATTGCTTAGAGTTTTAAAACTTCACAAAGGTTATAATAAAGAGACTAGAAATCAAAGAGAACTTTGTCAGAATTTCTATAGAAAAAAAAAATCTTAACTGAGGGGAGGGAAGGAGAAAGGTCTTACCTGAGTCTTAAGTGTCAGTAAACACAGATATTCCCTAACAAAATTATCAAACTTGGTATCAAAACTAAACGAACAGATTCCAACAGCATGTGATGCTGGTTTAAAGACCGAATGTCAGTCTGATAGATGCCTGAATCAAGACTGTTTTTATGACTTAAAGTGATTGTGTAGGGCCAGGTGCAGTGGCTCATGCCTGTAATCCAAGGACTTTGGGAGGCCGAGGCAGGCAGATCACATGAGGTCAGGAGTTCGAGACCAGCCTGACCAACATGGAGAAACCCCATCTCTACTAAAAATGCAAAATTAGCCAGGCATGATGGTGCATTCCTGTAATCCCAGCTACTCAGGTGGCTGACGCAGGAGAATCACTTGAATACAGTAGGCGGAGACTGTGGTGAGCTGAGAATGCACCACTGCACTCCAGCCTGGGCAACAAGAGGGAAACACTGTCTCAAAAAAAAAAGTGGTTGTGTGGAATCTCTATTGTCAAAAAGTGAACAAAAATCTCATGTTTTCATCCAACAGCAGAGGATAAAACTTCTCCCAGTTAATAAATTATAAAAGGACAGTGGGAGTCAAGTTGTACCAATTACATAAGAATCTCAATTAGCTAAGCTACTAGCTAACAAAGAATTATACATTACAGGGACTCGAAATCCAAGATTTCAACACTTGGAAGAGCAGAACAGCAACTGGTACTGAAGCACAGGCCTCAGCATAGTGTCCTTTGACTTCATGCATTCACCAAACATCTACTGAGTATCTCTTATGCAGGCAGTATCCTTGGCCCTAAGGATGTAAACCTAAAGATGACATGGCTTGCGGTCCTTCAGAAATCACAACTCACAATTTAATACTCACTTCTGATGATATCCACAATAAGACACACCTGGAGTAATTAAGGCCCTTCCATAAAAAAGCTTTAGGTCTTTCTCAGTTTTTCTTGGGAGAAAAATTAACTCCAAGGTGATATATCAAAGAAATGATTTACAAAAGAAAATTTGCCCTTCTGTCTAACTCAAGCATGTCCAATTAATAATTACGTACCCTGATGAAAAGTGCAGTCCTCTCAGGTCCACTGCTCTGTAGCAGGGCTCCAATAACTGCAAAGAAAGTCTGCTGTAATACAGTCGGGGGCACTGGGAATTCCTCACTCAGTGTTAACTGCTCCACAGCCAAGTTTCTAGCCACGTGACACACGACTTCCTCACCAGTGAGAAAGTCAACAAGACTTCTGATGCCTTCTGTGGGCAAGTCTGGGAACTCGTCTTCAAGAAATTGTGTGAGGCAAGTCTTTGAAAAAGATGTCCCTTGTTCAGATAGTTCTTGATTACTTTTAAGATTCAGAAGAACAGCTTCTTTCTCTACCCCAAGCTGTTGGCGTTTGGCCTCCTCACTTTTAACATAGCAGCTATTAACAAATGCAGTTTTGAGAAGATCTAAGGAAAAGTTTTCATGTAACCGATGTCCAAAAGCTTGTATTTCTGCATGGTAATCCCAGTTGGGCTTCTCTGAACTGAAAATGTAAAGTCAATAAGAGATGGTAAAGAGAACAACCTGTTATTGTGATATAAAAATTTTTCACTGTTTTTTTAATGTTATTAATTACATAAAGGAAATGAAAAAAGGTTATACTTCTTTTTAATGCCAGGCTGATATTCTAAATGTTAAAACTGAAGTCAGATAAATACTAGCAGTTCTTCGCTATATTCTACATAAATGGTTGGATTAATTTTCCCTTTGATCCAATTGTCACATGAAATTGGTTCTTCAATATAAAAGAATAAGCCATTAGCCTTTTAGGTTCCTTATTTCTACTCTAACCACGAAACTATGTTTTATACCTAAGTACAAAACATAAATGATAATTTCAGATTAAAGCCATAAATGCTAGGTATGTTATATTTACAGTCAATCCCTCAGTATCTGTGGGGGATTGCTTCCAAGGACTCTCCTGGATACCGAAATTCATGGATGCTCAAGTCTCATAGTACAGGCATACTTCACTTCATTGCACTTCGGTCTATTGTGCTTCCCAGATTTATTGCATATTCTTTTTACAAATTGAAGGTTTGTAGCAATTCTGCATGTGCTCACTTTGTGTCTCTGTGACAGCATTTTTTAGCAATAAAGTATTTTAAATTAAGGTACATATATTGCTTTTTAGACAATACTACTGTACACCTTAAATAAACTACAGACTAGTATAAACCTAACAAGTATGCACTGGGAAACTAAAAAAATCATGTGACTCGTTTTATTGCTGTGGTCTAGAGCCAGCCCTACAATATGTCTGAGGTACACCTGTATTTGCATATAACCTATGCACATCCCCCATATACTTTTAAGTCATCTCTGGATTACTTACATGTAACACAATATAAGTGCTACATAAATAGCTGTTATCTTGTATTGGTTAGGGAATAGTGACAAGAAAAAAAGTCTGCACCTCTTCAGTACAGACGAAATCATTCTCCTTTCCCCCCAATATTTTTGATCTGCCATTGGGTGAATCCTTCGATGTGGAACACACAGATATGAAGGGCCACCTGTATTCTTTATTTGATTGGTTTAGGTTTTGGAAATATTCATTTAAATTAGCAATTAAATAATCTATCAATATTACAAGCAGGTTAAAAGTTCATCATTTCCAAGAATGAATTAAAAAGTCTTAAAAAAAAAAAAAGATAAACTCAAAATAAAACCCCTTTAAGAAACAAAGGGAAGCAAAGTATAAAAAGCTAGGTTGAAAGTCATAAGATATACATATAATATATATATGCCTAATCTATCCAATAGATTCATGAAGTTTCTTCCAACTTTGAGAGCCTAAAATACTTAACATTATAATAAAGAAGGGAACGTGAATTAAGAAGAGATTTTATTTTTTGCCATAATCTTCTCTGTTAGAAGACCGTTCCTACTGGTAGGGGTATAAAGTGGATTAACATTTTTTGAAGGACAATATTAAAGTACTAACAGCTTTCAAAATTTCATACTATATATGCGTCCCCAAAGGTTAAATAAAGATACACATTGTTACATAGGTTATGATGGCAATAATATGGAGCTCATAGGCCCAAAGACAGAGCCATATAAAGGAGTGAGGTACATCTCTTTGTAATGCCATGATAACATGTCAAAGACACATTATTAAAGAGAAAAAGCAAGATGCAGGAATGTAAATTATGTAAAGTCTGATCTGATTTGGAGCTATAAAAACCTGTCTCTTTATGCCAAACCTGTTACCAGAACAAGGCGAATTAGGGCTATGGCGGAGCCCTCACTTCACTGCACTGTACTCCTGGGTCCCTTTCCCTGAGGGGGAAGCATTTCCCCCCATCTGCATCACCACTCTGGGCTCTCCCATGCAAACAGGTGCCTGCCCATCTAGAAATAAGGGACCGGGAGAGGAGAGAAGCTAGGGAAAGAGAACCTGGAGTCAGGGCTTTTGGGATTAAGTTCTTCATTCACTAAGGAAGGCATTGGGAACACAAAGGATAGGGGCAGGAAAGTTGGGGGCAACTGGTTGGAGGGAAAGTGAAGTTCAATGATGCTCTAGGTTTTAATCCCCACATGTATCACTTTTTTCTTAAAGAAGCCTGGGACACAGGGAAAAAAAAGACTAATTAGGGCAAAAATCTAAAGCTAACTTTTTTTTCCTTTTACTCTAGACAGTAGACTTCAGGTTGTAGATTCTTTTTTTTTTCCTCCTTAATTTACTACGTTGTGGACTGCTTTCCTCCCCCTTGTCGGAATTCGCAGGCATTACAGATGGAGGCTACAGCACCCAAGTCCACATAAGGAAGACCCTCCAGCCAGCCCCATTTCTCCCAATTTTCAGTAGATAAAATCCTAACTGGGAATTTCAAAACGTAGGGAGCAGCCCGGAGCTCTACCGCCCGCGGCACAAATCCATTTTCTTTGCCTCAGGCCACGCGCCCAGCCCACGGGTGTCTCTATCGCAAACTTCCTAAGGCTCAACCCAGGGGGCGCATCAGCCGCAGGCACGACGCCGCGGAAAGCAAACCCAGTGTCTGCGACCGCCACCCTGACCCCTTCCTGAGGCGGCTCCTACCGGCGCACTGGCGGCGGCGGGCACCGCAGCAGGCGCCACCGCTCTAACTCCTTCTGGAAGCGGAAGGCAGCGCGGAATCCCTTCTTCACTCCCCGAACCGGAGGGACCAGCTTGGGGGCTGCTGGAGCCAGGAGGGAACGAGGCCCCTGCTGGAGCAATCTTATCAGCCCTGATGCCATTGCAGGGGAGAAAATGATGGAGGACGAAACGAAAGTAGTCCGGGCAGTGTCGCCGTAACACACTTCCCCCGGAACTGGAAACGCGGCGAGAGCGCGGAGGAGAAGACAGCTCCCCGGGCGGGGCGACTGAGAAAGGGCGGGGGCAGAGACAACCCGCAGGGCGGTGCGACTGAGAGAGGGCGGGGCGTAGACAGCCCTCCCCCCCCACCCCAGGGTGTGGGGCGACTATGAAAGGGCGGGGCAGAGACAACCCCTGGGGCGGGGAGACTGAGAGAGGGCGGGGCGGCTGAGAGGGCGGGGGCGGAGACAGCTCCCGGGGCGGGGTGACTGGGGCCTCGTTGACACTGCGCGTGCGCTCATTCTCGAGTCTCTTCGAGTTACTTTCCAATGATCAGGGCTTGAGGGCGTTGGGGTCTCAAAGTTTCTGGGACAAGTTGCTTCATCCTGTCGGTTGTTCTCTTGTTCCTTCTTCTCTCGTTACAGCAAAGCAAACAATCTGTTTCACTTTCAGGTTAAGGAAACATTTAAATCCTCAAAAAAGAAAACATTATTAATTTCTATTTAGGGTTCCAGACCATCAGACCGGCCACTATTGATCAAGTATTTACCGAGCTTCTATTTTTGACCCAGCACGTCTCCAAAAGCCTTAGTTTTGGAAACCCTAGATTCAGAAATGTTGGCTTATCCAAAATTAAAATGTGTCTTTAAAAACATCTAATAGTACATGTTTTTGAACATCCGGAAAATGACTGGAAAAAATAAACGAAAAACGGTAACAGTGGAATTAGTTTCTTCCTTCTTTATCTTAACACTCTTTAACAATGCAGTTCTGCTTTCCTATCAAACTGTTAATACAGTACAATTTTTAAAAGAACGTATTAAGTCACAAAGGGAGGCTTGTCTGAATTCCCAGTTTTGAGTTGCCTGCTGAACATCTAGACCCCCAAGGGGCAATGCTTTCTGTGATCTATTTTTTTAAAGGCATATGTGTTCCCAGCAGTCATTCAGATTGATTTCCTATGTCTTTGATTGTTCTTGTTTCCACAAACCTCCTATTCTGTCCAGTTACCGAGTGCTTTTTCAATTTATTTCCACTGCAGGTACCTGATGACTCTCCTCACCTCTTTCCGTGGTTATTGGAATTGGCCTGGTAACTTCCTCACTTCCCCAGACACAGCTCACCTACATTCATCTCCCTGAAGCACAGACCACAAAGCATGTTATGACTTAGCTTGAGAATCTTCAATACCAGGATCATACAACTCAGTTTGGGTTTCTTAGCTTGACCATTTCAAAATGGAGAATCTAACTGGTTGATCTCAGCTTGTAAAACAGTTCCCTTTGGGAAGGAAGAGAGCAAAAGAGGAGCTGGGCACAGACCAAAAAACAAGCTGATGGATTTCCGGTTGAAGTAAATTCCTCAAGAAGGAGTGAAAGGAGGGTACGATTGACGTTCATGTTACAATGTATGGAAATTACTGAAAATTCATGGAACATCAATCCGGTAGCTGGAATAGGAGAAAACACGGAACTGTCGTTTCTATAGAATTTCATTTATTAGGAAAAATAATCTAAAGCCAGTTGTAGCACAATCTTGTTAAGTTAAAATGAGGTGTATCTGTGTTGAGAGTTTCTCAGTAATACAATGAGAGCATCATTTGCAGGTTTTTTAAAAATGTAGGTCCTTATGAGATTTCTTCTAATAATGACCTTCACGGAACTCAGGAATTAACCAGTTTTTAAAAATTTGCTTATACATTTTAAAATTTATTCAATAAACAAATCATAGGAGAAGTACTTGGTTCCAGGATTCAGGCTCAGAAAACTTCAAGGAAGAAAAAGGCCAATGTGTTTTTCAGCCCTCAAAAACCTGATTTTCCTTTCACCTGCTGTTAGCTCTAATTTGATCAGTGCTCACCGATGTCAACAACTTTCCAGTTTTCAGTGGGTTAAGGTCAGGTGGAAGGGTGGGAAAAAGTCACGTTTAGGAAGAGGTGAAGGTGAGGCGATTGACAGTTCACTTTAACCCATGGGGAACACTTTAACGTTTTGTGTTTTGATGCCAGGGATATTGTTGATATATTCCTTCAATTATGGTGAGGGCAGCTGGAATGTAGGACACAGAAAGATGGAGAACAAAGTCAGTGAGCTCTGCTATAGGTAGGACCTTCCTGGACAATCAAGCAATTCTGAAACATCTGCGATTACTCACCACTACTTCATAGATTAGCTAAGAAATAACTACCTAATAGTGACCTTTAATCCAACTCATAAGGAAAATTACATACGAAATAATTACCATAGAATGAAAATTACTATAGTTAAAACTGTTCAAATTACAAAATTTGAGTTACTGATACATAGCGATATAGAATCAGTCTTCACCAAAGTTATATCTGTTCAACTTAGCTTTGGAAAATTTGACTTGATGGAAAATTTCACTTGATAGATCTAAAAGCCACAACAGAAAACTAATGATAGTAAAACTGACTAGCAAAAAGCCTTAGTAAGCCTAAGCAACAAATAACATCTTAGGAAATAAATGTGGAAAAAATATTCATGAAAATACATTAAGTAAGCAACATAAACATGAAAATACAATTAGAAATAGGATACTTGTGCTATATAGAAAAGTGGTCAGGAAATTTAATTGGTTTCATGGAGCTTATTCCAGAAAACATTTTCTCAAAAAAAAATGCATCAATGTTAGAACTCTGTTATAAACACTTTAATTCATAATTATGGAAGCAAAAACATTTTTGATGTGTTAGAGCCAGCAGGATGGCTCTCAACAATTCCCACCTCCTGGTATTTACACTCTTGTATATTCCCCTCTCACACTGTTCCAGGATTAGTCTGTGCAACCAATAGACTACGGATGTTTTTGATCAATTCTGGAGTTAGGTGATAAAATACATCATAGCTTCCATTTTGGTCAAATACCTTGTATTTCTTGGATTAGTCTCCTATCAGGAAGTCAGCTGCTATGTTATGATGATGCCTAAGAAACCATGTGGAAAGGTTCATGTGGTGAGCAGCTGAGGCCTCCTGCCAACAGCCATGTGAATGAATGAGCGGTCTTAGAAATGGATCCTCCACTTCCAGTCAGACTTTCAGATGACTGCCTACTGGCCAATGCCTTGACTGCATCCTCATGAGAGACCCTCAGCCAGAATCACCCAGCTAAGCTGCTCCCAAACTCCTGACCCTCAGGAAATATATGAGATAATAAACACTTGTTGCTTTATGCCACTAAATTTTGAAGTAATTTGTTACATAGCAACAGATAATCAATACACTTAGGGTCACATCAGTTGGATGAAAATGGCAAAATAAAAAATATCTTATATTCATGAGACTTAGGAGATGGCCTCAGAGTGCTGGGTCTAGATGGAAGCGTGGATTTTGTTGGATGCAGAAGAGATGGAAAGGAGGAACAACATTCCATAGCAGGCACAAAGTCATCAGGAATGATGATGACTTGGTAAATTCCCCTTCAAAAAGTGAAAGCTGGCTGACCCTTTAACCCCTGTGGGTACAGGTCCCCTTTCCTGTCATTAGAGATGCTTTTGAGAAACAAGTTCAGGAAATATCAGGGAAGATGTCAAGCACAGTGTTTCCATTTTACCCATGTTCCTTGATGTTTCTGTTAAACTGAGCAATGTTTGGATCTGAGAGAGAGGGATGCCTGTTGCAGGGAAAGGAATATTTTAAAGTGCTATAAAAATAAGTAAAAACTGGTGATGAGAGGGAAAGTAGAGATATCAGACCACTATGACTCTAATATTGAAACTTCACACTTTTGTTGGGCTTTTTGAATAAATAAAGCACTGTAAAAGTGGTTTGAGATTTTTGCAATGTGATTACTATGCTGGCCTGCAGTGTAAACCTTGGTTAAAACCTTGAGAGTGACTTAAAAGAACTCTTGGCAAAACTACTGAACAAGATTACCAAGTCTTCTTTCTTCTCTGGGATGAAACGATGTCTCCAGATCTTTTGGCAAGGCTCAAGGAGACAAAGCATGTCCAAAAACAATAAATCACTGTAGACTTCATTTTCAGTCTATTCCACAGATTTAACATGTATTGAGCAGATAAACACTAATTAGGTATACATTGTAGCAATTGCTGAAAGACATTGATAATTTTTTTCAGCATTTCCTCTTGATTAGAGTTAACCAGATTATAGCCATTAAAAATTATAAATTTAAGAATCTGGGCCTGGCGCGGTAGCTCATGCCTGTAATTCTAGCACTTTGGGAGGGTGAGGTGGTTGGGTCACGGGGTCAGGAGTTCGAGGCCGGCCTGGCCAACATGGTGAAACCTGGTCTCTACTAAAAATACAAAAACTATCTGGGCATGGTGGCATGCGCCTGTAGTCCCAGCTACTAGGGAGGCTGAGACAGGAGAATCGCTTGAATCCAGGAGGTGGAGGTTGCAGTGAGCTGAGATCGGGCCACTGCATTCCAGCCTGGGTGGCAGAGCGAGACTCTACCCCGGGAGAAAAAAAAAAAGAATCTGGATAATCTGGAGACTGCATATGAATAAATTATTCTTTATGAGACTGTCATTTATATCATTATGTTGTTTATATCTATTTTTGAAAGTAATTAGTGAAATATTGCATTATGATTTACATATGTAATGTCACATTCTCAGTGGAGTTCTGTCCTACAGTCCTCATATAGCATTAAAAGAAAAACAAGTTAAATTTAAGATGTTAATTGAGCAAACAACGATGAATCAGGCAACCCCCAGAACCAGAACACTTTCAGAAAGACTCCAGGACTGCCACATGGTCACCTAACATTTAGGGACAGTAAAAGGAAAAAGTATGTACAGAAAATGCAAATGATGAACAGAAACAGCTGGTGTCTGCTTATTTGAATAGGGCCGCCTGTGGTTGGCTGAGACTGAGCTACTTTTACAAGAGCAGGTGAGAAGTCTTTTACACGTCAAGTTAGGTTACAGTTCACTATGTACTCAGAAACCTTTAGGCCAAAATTAAAATACGGTCAGCGGAGGCTTTAGTCCAAACTTAATTTAACAGTACTGTAAGTTAAGTATCAGTATCACCATAATTGTATCAGTCAGGGTCTTATCAAGAGAACAAAGGCACACTAGATGGTTCCAAGAAGGAAATTTAATACAAGGAACTAGTTACAAAGGTGTCAGAAGAACTGAAAGGCTTAAGAGATTAGCAACAGGAAGACTGGTGAGACAAAGGGAACAGATGGTACCAGAGCGCAGGAGTTAGGTGAGCCTAACGGGAGGAAGAACCCCAGCAGAGACTGCCTGTTGAGGGCTGGGACAAAAGAGGGAAGCTATAGCCAGAGGGGACTGAAGCCACAGAGAAGGCCTGCTCCCTAAGCAGAAAGAGTGGAGGAGAAATACCCTGGTTTCTTCTTTCCTCCTCCTACCTTCCAATGTCCCACCACTACCTCCATTATACAAACTTATCAGGAAGCAAGTCGGTTAGGGAGTCTGGGATATGTAGTTTGCAGAAGTCAGCCCCCTGCAATATAGACCAAACAAGGCACAGATAGAGTGGATCTGATAGCAACAGGCAAATGGCTAGCCTGTGATTACACTTAAAGTATCTGAAATGTAAAGAGTAGAAAGTCAAGGCCACATTATAATGCTGACCCATTAAGCTAACGTACCTTAGTTCATCCTCATGTTAAAGGTAGAAACTTCTTATTACAAGAAATAATATTGACATTTATTATTATCATCCTTATCCTTCTCACAGTACAACTATAAAATACTCCTTCAAGGAAGTCTAGCATGACACAGGTTTAGAGTCAGAGGAGGTGATGGCAGGACAGACATTTAGAGATCAAGTTCCAAGGTAAGGGAATAGGCATGGTGGCTCAAGCCTGTAATCCCAGCACTTTGGAGGTCGAGGCAGGTGGATCACTTGAGGTCAGGAGTTTGAGACCAGCCTGGCCAACATGGTGAAACCCCAACTCTACTACAAATACAAAACTTAGCTGGGTGTGGCGGTATGCACCTGTAATCCCAGCTATTCTGGAGGCTGAGCCAGGAGAGTCATTTAAACCAGGTAGGCAGAGGTTGCAGTGCGTCGAGAACGTGCCACTGCACTCCAGCCTGGGCCACAGAGCGAGACTCCGTCTTAAAAAAAAAAAAAATCCAAGGTAAGAAACATGAGTTAACAATAAACACCACACATTATCTCTGCTTCCTACATCACCACTAAAAGGTAGCATTATTATTCTCACTTTAGAAATGCACACTTGGTAAAGACACTAGTTTGCCAAAGATATCATTGGTAGTTAACAGCAAAGCTCTCTGACTATGAAGACCATGTTCTTCCTACTGTTAGGGTAAAGGGACTTGTCCAAGATCACATAGCTGGCAGTGGATGGTAGAACTTTATTCATTGATTCCACCTTCTAACTCAGCAGGGCAGCTCAGAAATCAATTATTTCTATGTCTGGTAGCTAAGCTATGAGACCGCAAAGGCCTAAGAATGATACAGTGGACTCTAGGGACATAAAGAGAAAGGTAAGAGGGGGATGAGGGATAAAAGACCACACACTGGGCCAGGTGTGGTGGCTCACGCCTGTAATCCCGGCACTTTGGGAGGCTGAGGCAGGTGAATCATGAGGTCACGAGTTCAAGACTAGCCTGGCCAAGATGTTGAAACCCCATCTCTAATACAAATACAAAAATTAGCCAGGCACGGAGGCAGGCGCCTATAATCCTAGCTACTCGGGAGGCTGAGACAGAAGAATCGCTTGAACCTGGGAGACGGAGGTTTCAATGAGGCGAGATCGCGCCATTGCACACTCCAGCCTGGGTGACAGAGTGAGACTCTGTCTCAAAAAAAAAAAAAAAAAGGACCACATCCTGGATACAGTGTACACTGCTCAGGTGATGGGTGTACCAACATCTCAGAAATCACCACTAAAGAACTTATCCCTGTAGCCAAATACCACCTGTTCCCCAAAAGCCATTGACATGAAAAAAAGTCAATTCTCTCTGTGTACGTAGAGTCTATCAGTTCCAAGAGGCTGTGGTAATGCTCTTCTGTCACCACTTGCACCTACTCCAATCAGGTTTTGTCCCTGCCAGTCACGGAAACTTCCAGTCATTTCATTTGGCTGATCTGCAGCATTTTCACTTCCTCCTCCTGAGAACACCTTCTTCCTTTGTCTTCAGGACAACACACACAATATCCATTTTCCTCCTACCTCATGGAGTCCGGGAAAAGGGAGCAGGGGGGCGGGGCTCCTCTCCAGTCTTTTTTCTAGCTCCTCCTTCTCTTCCAGACCTGTTAATGTTTCCAAGACTTCTGTCCTTATACCTCTTGGTTATTTATACATATACTCCCTCTTGGATGCAATGTACTCTTAGGGCTATAAATAATGTACACATATTTCACAAAAGGCCTGCTATAAAGGTAAACCAGGCCAGGTACGGTGGCTTTCAGCTGTACCAGCACTTTGGGAGGCCAAGACAGATGGATCACTTGAGTTCAGGAGTTCAACACCAGCCTGGGCAACACGACAAACCGGCATCTCTACTAAAAACACAAAAATTAGTCAGGCATGGTGGTGCACACCCTACTCCCAGCTACTCTGGTGGCTGAGGCAGGAGAATCGCTTGACCCTGGGAGGCAGAGGCTGCAGTGAGCTGAGATTGTGCCACTGCCCTCCAACCTGGGTGACAGAATGAGACTCTGTCTCAAAAAAAAAAAAAAAAAAAAAGAGGGCCGGGCAACGCGGCTAACACCTGTAATCCTCGCAGTTTGGGATGCTGAGGCTGATGGATTACTTGAGGCCAGGAGTTTGAGACCAGCCTGGCCAACATGGTAAAACCCCATCTCTACTAAAAATACAAAAATTAGGGGGTCATGGTGGCACATGCCTGTAGTTCCAGCTACTCAGGAAGCTGAGGCACCAGAATCACTTGAACCCAGGAGGCGGAGGTTGCAGTAAGCTGAGATCCCAGCAGTATACTCCAGCCTGGGTGACAGAGCAAGGCTCTGTCCCCCCAAAAAAAGATAAACCAAGGCACAATAACATTTTAAAAGGCTTATTTGTGCAAACAGTAATTCATGAATTGGTAGCTCTAAACCAGAAGTGTTTCCAGGGCTCTGTTGGAAAAGCATAAGGGACAGGCTTGGAAGAATGAATGCCAAAATAATGCAAAGAAAATAATTGATTACAGTTATAAAGTGGCCTTATTTGGTGTATCCTGTGGGAATATCCCTAGCTATATAGGTCTGCTGACTGCTTCTGATTGGTTGAGCTTAAGTTTTGTTTTTCTTTAATGTAGGCATTTACAAGAAATAGCTCAAGTTAAGTTTCACTTGTGTTTACAATTCAAGCAAGGTTAAGATCACTTAGGAGGCCTGATTGGGTTTTTCCATTCAGGGATTCTTCAGCCTTGGTTTCCATTTTAATTTACTTTAACAGGCAAAGCCTTGATTAAAATTTTGAACAATTATTTGTAGAGGGCTTTTCTCTCACTTAATTTCGTCTATCCTGCTGCCTTAAAATCAAGCATAAACTTGGCTCCTGTACTCTGCTACCAACCAGTGAGCATCTGCTGACCCTGCAGAGGGTGGCCCAGCACATTCCATCCCTGTGCATTTAACTCCCAAAGTAATGGCTGCAGTCCAGACCTCTCTACTATTTGGTAGCGTACAGAAAACTCCTATATTCAGGCTGGGTGCAGTGGCTCATACCTGTAATCCCAGCACTTTGGGAGGCTGAGGCAAGTGGATCACCTGAGTTCAGGAGTTCGAGGCCAGCCTGGCTAACATGGCAAAACCCCGTCTCTACTAAAAATACAAAAATTAGCCAGGCATAGTGGCACACGCCTGTAATCCTAGCTACTAAGGAGGCTGAGACAGGAGAATCGCTGCAGTGAGCCAAGATTGAACTACTGCTCTCCAGCCTGGGCAACAGAGCAAGACTCCATCTCAGAAAAACAAAACAAAACAAAAACCAACAAACAAAAACCTGTATTCTGCTGCCTACTCAGCCCCTTCACGTGGAGACCTAATACTCGTCTCAAGCTTCCTATATCCAAAACTGAATTCTCCTTCTTGTCTTCCAAACCTGCTCCCCTTACATCTTCCACAGATCAATAAATGGCAGCTCCACTGGAAAGTTGCTTAGCCATGGATATGGAATATGGAATATGGAATATGGAATATGAAAGAGTTAAGAATGACACCAAGATTTGTGTCATTCTTAACTCTTTCATATTCCATATTCCACATATCTCACTGGCACCACCTTCTGCATAAGTCTAGAATCTGATGTCCTCTTACCACCGGCACCCTTAGAACACCACATCATTTCTCAAATACCCTGTTAATTTCTCAGTTAACTTCCTGACTGACACCTTGCTTCTACTCTTGCCTTTTAAAATTGAAAACAGAGTAGGCAGGGCACGGTGGCTCATACCTGTAATCCCAACACTTTTTGGGAGGCTGAAGTGGATGGATCACTTGAAGTTGGGAGTTCGAAACCAGCTTGGCCAACATGGTGAAAACCTGTCTCTACTAAAAGCACAAAAATTAGCTGGGTGTGATGGCATCCGCCTGTAGTCCCAGCTACTTGGGAGGCTGAAGCACTAGAATCACTTGAACCCAGGAGGTAGAAGTTGAAGTGAGCAAGGATCATGCCACTGTACTCCAGCCTGGGTAACAGAGTGAGACTTGGTTTCGAAAAATAAACGAATAAAATTTTTTTAAAAAAATTGAAGGCAGATTAAACCAGGTTTCTGTTCAAAACTCTCCAGTGGCTTCCTGTCTCATTTAAAGTAAAAACCAAAGCCCTTATCAATGGTCTCTGGGCTCACCATGGTCTGTCTGGTGACCTGTCTGTACTGTCTTTCTCTGCGCACTCCCTCACTCACTCTGCTCCAGCCTCATGGACTACCTGGCTGTCTCTACAAAACCCCTGCCATGTGCTCACCTTAAGGCCTTAACACATGCTGTTTTCTTTTCCAGAACAGTATTTGGCCCACATTTCCACGTGGCTTACTCCCTCCTCTCCTTCTTGGCTCAAAATATAACTTTACAGTGAGGCTTTCACTGGCCACCTGTCTCAGGTTGCATTCTCCAGCAGCAGATATTGTGAAAGAGGTTGGCTCACAGGGTATTTATTAGGAATCAATAGCTTGAAGGGAGGGGGAAGTAACAGGATTAGGCAGGAGAAGTCAGCTGCAGTACATGCCTTACAAAGCCTTGTCCAATCTAGGAGAGGGTTCTAGAGCGAGTGTTGCCCATCCGTGTATCCTGATGGTTAGGACTTTATCTTCCTATCTTGTTCAGTTACTGAAAGTGGGCTCCCATGTGAAGAGAACAACTGAGACCCAGTGGTTCTCAGCAGCTGGGGCAGATCCCAAAGGAGCTGAAGGCTAGAGGCTCTCTGCTGACCACTCTTCTTCCCTGAAAGCAGATCTGTGCAGTGTGTACCTGAATCTAGCACACCATCCTATTTAAAATTGCAGCATCCCCTAGAGTCCCTATCACCCTACTCTGCTTTATTTTCTCCATAACGTTTAACATCTAATATATTATATAATTTATTTTTAAATAAATTATATATAGATATATATATATCTTAGATATATATTTATATATTAGATATATATTTATATATCTTAGATATAGATATTAGATATATAATCTAATATATTATATAATTTATAAAAATATATATTTATA
>CAUYLG010051139.1:0-40784 GCA_963573385.1 Cacajao melanocephalus | reverse complement strand
TTTCTGTTCCCATATTTACTGTTTAACGTCACAATGTAACTTGCGTCATCAATGAAAAACTAAAAGGTATATAATCAGACTTATGCACACAATAAACTTGCTATTCAGGCACGCTGTTCTGGCCTTGCCTGAGTAGTCCTCCAGACCCCACTGTCTGTCTGTCTCTTCTTCCACGCACTCTCTCCTCCAGGTTGTGAACATCTCGGAGTTGGGGTGAGGCCTCCCGCAGGCCGGGAGCCTCCTGGCAGACGTGCCGGTCCCCCACAGTTTTCTTGATTTCTTTTTCAGATTATTCACTATTCGTGCATAGAAACTCTATGGATATTTGTGTGTTGACTTTGTGTTCGGCAACTTCACTGAATGTGCTCATTAATTAGTTCTAACAACCTTCTGAAGAAGTCTTTAGGGTTTTCTCTGTGTAATACCAACTTCTCTGCAAGCAAGGACAATTTGAATCCTTCCTCTCTAATTTGGTTGCCCTTTATTTCCTTCTTTGGCCTAATTGCTAGGCTAGGACTTCTAGCACCTGTAGAGAACAGAAGTGATGAGTATACTCTGTGCATGCCTGACAGTGCTTTTGATTTTTTTGGGAAACATTTGTTAGGTACTTAAAGGAAATGGCATGTTATTTCTGCAAATTACTGTGAATGGGTTTCATGGAAAGTAATCTGCATATAGAGAGAAATAAGGTATTACTTGGTAATTGAGTTAAAGATCAAGGGCACAGCAGCCCCAGCTATGTGTGGTTTCACTTTCTGTGGTCAACTGCAGTCTGAAAACATTAAGTACAAATTTCCTGAAATAAACAGTCTGTAAGAGTTAAGTTGTGCCCTGTTCTGAGAAGCATGGCGAGTGCTCTCACTGATGCCTCTGTGCCCTTTGGGAAGTGAATCACCTCTCTGTTCCGTGAATTCACTGTGTGCACCACACATCCTGAGACACTCAGTGGCTGTCTGGGTTATCAGATGGACTGTCCCAGTAGTACAGTGCTTCTGTTCAAATCATGCTGATTTTATTCAATAATGGTGCCCCACACAGGACTAGGGATGCGGGCCACCAAGAAATGCCAAAGAGAAGCCGCAAAGTGCTTCCTTTAGGTGAAAAAGTGAAAGTAGTTACAGAATGGTAACCAAGCATGGAACAGGAAGGTAATAGGTCTTCGTTGCAGAATTAAGATGATGCCTGGAGGGGGAAGAGGGTGGGTTAGCAAATCAAGCAGTGTAAAGTATGTTCCCATGAGGCTGTCGGTCAAGAAGGTATTTTAAGCTAATTAGAACCTGAACCCCGTCTCTATTAAAAATACAAAAAATCAACCTGGCGTGGTGGTGGGTGCCTGTAATCCCGGCTACTCGGGAGGCTGAGACAGGAGAATTGACCCATGAGGCAGAGGTTGCAGTGAGCTGAGATGGCGCCACTGAACTCCAGCCTGAACAAGTGTGAGACTCCAACACACACACAAAAAAAGACAAAGAAAAGCAAGAAATTCATGCTAGTTTTGCTGTCACATTTCAAACCGCAAACGTTATGGCCACAGTGAGTGACAGCGCTTAGCTAAGATGGAGACGATGATGTTGAACTTGTAGGTGGAAGATGTGACCAGAAAGGCGTTGCCACCGAGGGCGCCTCAGCGCAGAAAGTACAATCCCGCAGGGAGGCCTCCGAAATGAGTGACACTGAGCCATTCATGGCAAGTGAGGCATAGCTACACAGACTTGGGAGTGGGCTTGTACTGAAAAATAAAAAACAAAATTACTGGAGAGGCTGTTTGCCAGTGAAGAATCTGCTGCCATATTTCCGGTGGAGTTGAAGAAGTTGACTGGGAAAAGGATCCCATCCGAAGAAAGTCTTCAACTGCAATGAGACCAGACTCTTCTGGAAGAAGACACCTAAAAGAACCTACGTTTATCAAAGTGCAAAGGAGGCCCAGGGCATGAAACTGAAGGGCTGATTTACCCTGTGGCATGCGCAATGCTGTAGGACCTGTGGCCAAGCCAGGCGTGGTGTGCACAGAGAAGAGCCCTTATGCTCAAAAACAAAACTTTCCTGCCTGTCTTCAGGCAACGCAACCAGAAAGCGTGGGTGGCAACCACCGTGTTTATAGAAGGGTTCCACCAGTGCTTCCTCCAAAAATCCTGTAAGAGGAAAGGTTGGAATATAAAGTCCCATTAGTAGCAAACAATGTACCTGGCCATTCTGAATACGTTTACTATAAAAATGACAAGGCCAAGGTTGTATTTTTTTTTTTTTGAGACAAGTTCTTACTCTGTTGTCCAGGCTGGAGTGCGGTGGCATGATCTTGGCTTGATGCAACCTCTGCCTCCAGGGTCCAAGGGATTGTCTATCCTCAGCCTCCTGAGTAGCTGGGACCACAGATGCATGCCACTACGTCCAGCTAATTTTTGTGTTGTTTTGTAGAGACCAAGTTTCACCATGTTGCCCAGGCTGGTCTCAAACTCCTGAGCTCAAAGCAATCTACCTAACTTGGCCTCCCAAATTGCTGGAATTATAGGTGTAAGCCACCCCACCTGGCCCTAAGGTTGTATTTTTACCTTCAAATACAACCTCAAGTGAGGAGCTCCTGCCTTTTGACCAGGGCATCATCCAGTCTGTCAAGGCCACATACATCAGTTTGGTCAGCAATTGACACAGACCCCAATTTGGATGTGATGCAGTGCTGAAAATCAGTCACTACCAGTGATACAATAACATTCATGAAAATCGCAATAAGTGAATTAAAACCAGAAACTCTGAATGCCAACTGGAAGAACTTATGGAGTGAAGTCATAAATGATTTTAAAGAATAACCAGGGGTTGATGAAGAATTTGTGAAAATCCTTTATACAGCAAGACGAGTTGGTGAAGGATTTGCCAACATGCCTGAGGAAGAAGTGGAAGAACATGTTGAAGGCCATAGAGAAATGGTAACAAGTGAGGAGCTGAAGGAACTCGCAGAGTTACCTACAGAGGAAGATGAAGGTGAAGAAGAAAAAAAGGAACCAGTAAGGTGGACGTGACAGACATTTGCTGGAGTGTTTCCAACGGCAGAAAGGGTAGAGGGCAAAATGATGGAATACCATCCTTGAATTGCATGCAGCATTACATTCGCTCTTATTGCCACCCAAAGATTAGAACCTCTGAGCATCTCTTTGATGAGTTAAAAAGAGAGACAACTCCTAATGACACCGTTCTTTCCCAAGATTTCGGCAAAAAAACAAACAAAAAACCTTCAACTATCCACGATCCCCAAACAGGAACATGGTCCGGATTGGATGGTCCAGGATCACAGGGAGCAGAGGATGACCCTTCTGAGCTCTGTGGACATTCAGCAGCACCCTAATGCCAGGTCTCCAGGCCTGTGCCACTCTCTCACTTTCTCCTGCAGGCACCTATCATTTCACATCATCCCAAGAAGGGTGAGTTCAGGGCAGTGAAGGTATTTCAGAGAGAGAGAGAGTAGGCATTCATATAACTCTTCTCACAGGGCATTGTTATAATTGTTCTATGTTATTAGTTATTGCTTTAATCTCTTAATGTGCCTAATTTATAAATGAAACTGTATCACCAGTATGTATGCACAGGAATAAACATGACAATATGTATAGGGTTCAGTACTATCCGTGGTATCAGGGAGCCACTGGGGGTCTTGCAACGAGAGGTTACTGTAGTTTTCTGTACATTTACAAAATTTCGGTAAATTCAGAATTATTTCAAAGTTAAAAGTTAATAAAGAGACACTACAACTGGTTTGGAACACCTCTCAGAATCAAAGCTATCCTCATCACAAACACTGGTAAGTTGAATTCTGGTAACCTCATGAGGGTCCTTCCTTCACAGAGTTTGAGGATAGTCAGTGTTTTATCTTTATTGTTATTATTATGGCAGTAGAACCCTAGTATTTAAAATAAAGCAAAATAACTCTTACGTGCAGTCCTAACACAGATGCATAAAAGCCGATATGCAGTCAAAACTTGAATCAATTAGCCTTTCAAAAGCAGCCCCAGAGCGCCTAAGCCATCCTGATATCACAAAATTTTAGTGTAGAAAGGATTGCAGCCATTGTCAGCTAAAACCACATTATTTTACAAATGAATTAACAATTAACTTTGGTCTGAAAAACAAAAATGTATGTGCCTATTCATTTAATGATACAATTTTAACAAAAACTTGTGTCTGGAAGTCAACATCCTCGCATGCAACACGCTGTTTTTCCTTCTTCAGGTCCTGGAAGACGATGAGACAATGTCTTCGTGCATTTGGAGACATCTAATTTCTCAGAGATTATATGCACGCTTTTTAAAAATGTAACTTCACTTTTTCTTTCTTATTCTAGGTTTTGCTACAAATGAAAACTAGTACAATATTTTTTACTAATTCACCGAAGAAGCGTATTTTGTAACAGGCACTGAGCCAGGTAAGAAAAGCCCTGATTTTGGCTACTGGAGAGCTCGCACTCGGGTAAACTTGGTGCTGAGAAGCGCCGGCAGATCGCCCCGCAGGCTGACCTGGAACCCAGAGCACTGGGGGATGGGGGGCGTCCCCGTCAGAAACCCAGGTCTGCCGGCGGCCAAGCGAGTCGGAGTCAGAAAAAGTAAAGCGTTTCACAGCGATTTTCCACGTTTATGTGTTTACTCACGTTCTGCTCCTAGAGAGGGCGAACCTCTGAAGGCCTCAGATTTCGCGGCTTTTCCTCGCGTCGGAGCGGGAAGGACAGGGGTGTCCCCGCCCAGGCCTGGACTGCAGGACGGAGGCGGGGTTGGAAAGGAGGAAAAGGGGCGCCGGCTTCTTTCTAAAAATGAAGGTAGCCTGCGCGCCCCCTCCCTCCCCCGCCCCACGGGGATTTACCCTAAACTTACTCCATTTACATTAAATGAGGCCGATTTGAGTCTGGGAACCCCGTGCGGCGTCGGGGAGGCTCCTCTGGGCGCAAACCTGAGTGAACGGGGGACCCGCGTCTCCGCCGCCGCCGAGATCGGGGTCCCCGCAGGGTTCGGGAGACGCCGCGCCCCGGAGGCGGGACGGGGCCGCCGATTTTTGGGGCGGTGGAGGGAGAAGGACGACGGGAGCGGCGCTGGGGGAAGGCGGGGACTCTTGTCTTTTCTTTCCCTCGGGCCGGGCAGTCCTCGGGGTCCTGCGGGCTCCCCCAGTGCTGGGGAGACGCCGGGGAAGGTCTGAGGGGTGCGGCTGGCGAAGGTGTGGGGACCCCAGAGGGCCGGGGGCGCCCGGGGACCCCGAGGCTGCGGCTGGAAACGTCCCCGAGGAGATACTGAGGACCTTGGGCCGGCGCGGGGGGCGCAGCGCGCGGGGCGCGGGGAGGGGTCGCCAGGCCGGTCCAGAGCGCGCCCACCTGCGCCTCAAAGGAGCGCCGGGGCCCGGAACGCGGACCTGGGTACCCAGCCCGGGAGAAGCGCGTGCTCCCGCCCCCAACCCCGCCGGCCCCCAGAAGGTCCCTCCAACCCCAGGGAGCGCCCCCTGGTCCCAGCCGCGGCCCTTCCCCGCGAGCTGCGCGCCTGGCACCCCGACTCCGGCCACGCGGCGCCCCGCCGCGCCCCTCCCCTCGCTGCGCGCAGGCCCCTCCGTCGCCCGCGGCGGGACTGCGTGGGCGGCGCTCCCGGGCGGTGGGTGGAGCTCCCGGTTCCCAGCCCCGCGCCCCGCGCCGCGGACGCCCGCCAAGCCCGAGCCGGAGCCGGAGCCGGAGCCGGAGCCGGGAGAGGGGCTCGGACGCGGCGCCCGGCGGGACTCTGGAGGCTCGCGCGGGGTCCTGGCGCTGAGCTGGGCGATGAGCACCGAGGGACCCCCGCCTCCCGCCGCCCCCCGCGGACGCTCGGGCCACCTGCTGGTGCCTGCGCAGGTGAGTGCGGCCCCTCCGCGCCCCTCGCTCTCCCCGTGCCTCTTCCCTCTCTCCGGGGACGGCTGCCTGTGGGGCGGGTTCCGGGGTCCGGGACGCCGCGGCCAGCCAGGACCCCCTGGACCCCCGCCCCCCGCTCCGCCCTCTCCTGCGCTGCGTCTCAGCGGGAAACTTGCGGGGTTTGCGCCTGGACCGTCTGGAAAGGCTTGTTCCGAGGCCCGGGGCTCCCCTTCACGGCGTTCAAGTGGCGCTTTCCGGAGTTTGGGGTTCAGACTGGGCCCCGCGTTTCTTCCAGGAGCGGCCCTTGAGGGCCCGGCGGAGGCGCGCGGACCGAGCGTCCCCCCTGCAGCCTCCGGCGCCCGGGTTGGTCCCACTCGGCCTGGGGGAGCCTGAGGGTTCGCGGCGCCGCCTCGGCCCGTGCTGGGGGCTCCCGGCCATTCCGGGGTCGCTGGGACGCCAGTTGGTCACAGAGATTTCTTTCTGGAAGTCTGTTCTAGCTCCTGCCCTAAATACCTCCCTCTCCACCTTCTTATTTTTAAATGAACTATTTTTCGACGGAAAACAAATGTTGGCTCAAATTAAAACGAAAAGTTGTTGGAAGCTTTCAAGTTGCCGCCCACAGCACAGCCCGGATTCTGAACACGGTTTCAGGGAGCGCGAGGCCGCCCAGCCCCGGGAAGCCGCCGACGGACGCGGCTGTCGATGAAAATGCATTGACAGCCGCTCCTCCGGGATTCCTTCCCCGCCCCAGGAGCGACCAGGAATACACTTAGCTCTCCTTTGCAGGACGCCAGAGACGGTTCAGAAGGCCACAGGTTGACGGCTGCTGCAAATTCCTGTCGTCATAATGATTCTAAACTGTGACAGTGGTCCCAGCTACTCTGTGATGTTAAAAAAAATTCCGTGTAGAGATAGATGCATCTTCACTCAAGCCATACCTTTCTGGGCTTTTACTACAAAATATGAAAATGAAATTTCGTGTAAAAGTGGGTGTTTATTTCTTGAAGTACTTTGCAGTATGAATATCTATCCCACTGTTGCCCAGGGTCATCAAACCCGAGGAGATATGCGGGGATTGCCTGGGAATAGACTGCAGGAAGAGCTGCAGGCTCTCCGGAATCCCAGGCGCTCCGTCTGGTCGCTGCTTTCAGCGTTAAAATGATGCCCTCCCAGGGTTAGGGGTTGTGCATTCTTTTCGAGACATTCTTGCTACACGTCTTGCTTTTGATCGTTGTAGTTATAGCTTTGAAGTGGAGTCATCATACTTTATAGTTGAACCACTTGAGGGATTATTGGCAGTAACTTCTACACATGTATCAACCGCTCATATTCTAGTAAATGGTCTCCTTTGTGCTCATTGTCAATTAAGGTGCTCAGTTTGGTGTTTTCCAGTCAAGGGCGGCCTGTACTCACCTGTTTGCTGCAAGATGTGATTGGCGCATTCTTTGTAATAACGACCTTGATGATTGAAAACAGCCTATCTGAATTGTATTGAAAGAAGCTTTTTTTTCAGCATTGGAGGCCAAATATTACAATAAGATGGAGCATTTTAAGAGCAAGACTGCTAACTTTGCAGTCATAAATAATTAGGTGTGCTCTAAAGCTACCTTAGACACCAGTGCGTGGTAATGTTAGCTCAGATTCTTATTTGTTTAAAACGAATCTGTTCAGTATTGGTTTTGGCAGGTTTGTCTTGAAAACATGAATGTTTTCAGGATAGTGTCATCCTTGCTTAATGCCAGAGACAACTGTGCAGAATTATCAATTTTCTTGCCATAACTGCATAATATTCAACTTGTGTAATTAATCATTTCAGTTAAGAGAACTTGGTGCTTTTAAGTAGAAAAAGATGACAAGTCTTTTCTAAATCTCATATTTCTAGTCATATTTTTTCTGTCTGAAGTCAAAAACATAACACATTCTTTATCATGACTGCTGGTTTGAATCATGGAATTTAGCCAGATTTGAAGGTCTCCTGTTTAGTGGCAGAACTGTTTTGTTTCCTCTTTAAAGTGCTTGTTCCGATGCCTTTTTCTAAGTTAACTCAGTTCATGCAGCTCTGTCTCTGACCTACCTGAATTTTTGGGGTAAAATCACACTGGTAGAGAACTATCAATACAATGTGCTAAGTGTGTCTTGCTTGTAGCTTCAAACATGACTATTGATTGGTGTTTACAGCACATTTGCTGCTTTTAGATGACAACACGTCTTCAGTCTGGGGTGCTGGAAGAATCATTGGCGTGAACTAGGAACATGCCCATTTCTATGATGAGCTTGCCAACGGAAAGGTGAGAACACATTATGTGGTTTTAGAGGTGCATTTGGTAAGGGCATCACTTAATAATCTGTTTACAGATAGGAATTGCTGCGTAAGAGAAATGAAGCATCTGACCTCCTAGGAAGGTTACCCATCCCTTCTATGCCTTGGTTATGTTTCTCATCTTTGTTGACTCATCTTTAATTTCAGTTGTAGAATTTCTGTTGATGTCTGTGACATCATAAGCAAAATTCATGCATCATAAAGCAGGCAGTTACCCAATTTTACCAGGAGACATGTTTCCCAGTAAATATTTTAATGAGATCCAATTAAGAAAAGTGTGTTTTTTTCCTTCAAATATGGGATGTTAAAATTGCCTTGTTTTCTGAATGGTGTATGTAGAGCAGCAGCTTCTTGTCTTTGTATATCTTTATGGATGATGAGTGTAGACGAGGCATTTAAGCTTCAGTTTTAATTTAGATCTGCTTCCCAAGATACCCCGTGAGGCTTGAGCAAGTTGGCAGAGGGGCTGGCATTGCAGTTCTCTCTTGGTGAGAGGGTGTATGTTTACACTGCAGACCTCCTATTTACTAAATGTGGATATTCAGGATAGACTCACTAACCATTGTGATTTTCCGGCTTTCCTGTTAGCTCCTATAGCATGTGACAGCCTCAGGCTGTGCTGCACACCCCTGGCTTCTGCGCTGCTGGGCACGGGGCAGGCACAGGCAGGTGCTTGTGGAAAGGGACAGGGAAGTAGGGAGATCAGGGCTCCAGGGAACTCAGAGAACCCCACCTGGGGAACCGCCATCCCCTCGGGCTCCGGCTTCTCACCTGGGTGTGCTTGGTTCTGACAGTCACTTTGCGCCTGATTCCAGTCCCTCAGAAACTCGCTCTTTAATTAGCTTCTAGAGCTAATTTTGTGGAGTGAGACACAATAAGGAAGGTTAAGAACGGCTTTTGTAGGAAAACGCACTCAGAATTTCAAGGAAAATGTAGTGTGAACTGGTGTGCACTTGTCAGTGTTGTCCAGCTGCTTGCTGCATGTTGTCATGGCTGTAGTTTTGAATACCCGGCTTTGGATTATTTTCAGCTAACACTAGATGTCACTTTCCCCCAGCCCATACTAAAGTTCCATGTCGAACTCAGGAAGCCGAGGCTCTCTGTTCTGTTTCTGTACTAACCATGATCCCTCACCCGACCCCAGCCTGCGGCTCTTCCTTCTCCGCCCCTCTGAACAAGAAGGGCCCTGAAACCACACCCATTTCTGGCTGCCTTCCAGGGACGGTGTCCCTTCTTCACCTCGTCAGCCTGAGCCTTCCTGCTTCCCACCTTGCACAGTTTAATAAATACTATTAAAAGTGCTGTGAATATGATGATGTGATTTTGCAATTAGAATTACATGGTAAAATAGTTTCCTTTTTAAGGAGTCTCCATTTTTGCATCCTATAAATATTACAAATTTGCTACATTTTAATTTAGCAAAGACTTAGGATTTAAGAAAGTGAATATGCTTCCTATTTAGGGGATACTATTCTAAACATTTATAAAATGTAAAGTTGTGTTTTTAGTGCATAAACTATTAAACATCAGAGGCCACTGACTCCTAAACTGCCAAGTTTTAATTCTGTTTTATCTGTTACATTTTGTAAAGAAGCTGCATGTCATTCACCTCTCTTGCCTTGAAACCTAGATCAGTGCATGGCCTGATATTTTGCAATAATCTGCATTCCTTTTAATGAAAAAGGTGATCCTACAGTGTCAAGATTCTGAGTATCAACTCTGGTAGGCACCAGCGTTCACTTGACATGTGGATGAACATCATTGGATGACAGCGGTGAATTGTGTTATTATAAACACGATCACATAAAACATTAGAATCAAGTGTCCTAAGTATCATTGCGGTTTTTAGCCTCCATTTTATAAATTTACTTTTCCTGTTGTTTTTATTTGGACCCAGCCAGGGGCAGTGGCCTCTGAGTATAGACTGACCAGGAAATCACTGCTGTTACTCTTATCTTCATCAAAATAGTTCAGATGACAAATCCTATGTAAGAATTGAATTCCACTTCTGGAAAGAATGCTGAGAGTTGCACCTGTTTTATCGTGTGGTTCATAAATTATTATAGGTAAGGGCGCAGCCACGGGGATGCACTCAGATTCCATGGGAGAACATTTCTGTTCGTGGAGCTGGTGTTTAGGAAAATAGTCTGCATTTGTGAAGTGAGTTATAGCTGCCACTTATTCTGGGCAAAATCATCACTTATTTTGCATTTGGCAGCAAGTCCTCTCACTCTGGATGAGGAGGCCTCCTGTAGTCTGGGGTCCCAGCTGTCCTTTTAGAAGCTGGTGCCAGGGAGGCCAAGGGGCCCACCCCTGCCACTGCCCCCAGCTGTGCCCCACGCCACCTGTGTCCCACCCTTGCTCTGCCCCTGCCCCTGCCACATTGCTCATTCCTGCTCCTGCCCTGTCCCTGCCCCTCCCCTGCCCTGCACCTACCCCTGTCCCTGACCTGTGGCTATCACCTGCACCTACCCATGCCCTGCGCTGCCCCTGCCCTGAGCCTACCCTTGAGCCTACCCCTGCCCTGCCCCTGGAGCTCAGTCTGCAGCAGGGTTGCGTTCTGGGCTTCCCAGGCCGGAGCACAACTGCCTGCCCCATGGCTGCATCCATCCTCATCCGGGCCTTCCCACACCTCGGTGGAGCGCGTGAATTTCTGCCTGCCCCCGGCCGGGGCCTTGGTTCAGCAGCCTCTCCAGAAGGCCACACCTCACCTGGCACAGCACCTGTCCCCCACCCACGCCTGTTCCTACTGATTACCCCCTCCCCCAGGGCCCTGACCCACCTGCAGCTGTCAGTGGACCCATCTCTGCAGGGCTTTTAGGAGGGCAGTTGGCACCTGGGCCCCCGCTGCTGTGAGCCTGTTGAAGGGGCCGCTCTCAGAGGACACATCCCGGGAACTCAGTTCTGGTCCCTGCGTGGTAGGTGACCCATGTGTTCATTGAGCCAATAAATCTGTATCTGAATTAAATGTGTGTGTTTCTGTGAATAAGAGAGAAAGTTCCATTTCTGGTTTTTGAACTGATAATTTATTTTGTATGTATGATCAGTTTATTTGGATTTAAGTAAAATTGTGCCTTCATATTTTTAGAATAATTATGTTTTGATTTTAATTTTTCACATCAGTGTAAGTTTAATGGTAAAAGTAATTTATTCTGTTTCTCAGCTCTATCCTGCTCAAGATTATCCTTCATGATTTCTTTCAGATAATTATATTTTACCAAATGGCTCTCAGTTTGCCTTTTATAATTATCTTAAGTTTTCATTATGTACTGAGAAATATGAAATTACTTCTTACACGTTAAACCTGGGAACATTCAGAACCTGAGGAGTTAGAAGCATGTTTTTAGAAATGTGTGCTTACTTGGTCGTAGTTAGCATAGGTCTTGAAAGAAATCCAAGTCTGGTTTTATTCCTAAAACTATCATGGTCTGCAGTGAGGTAGAGAAAGTGCAGCCTTTGTATTACCTCCTCAGAAACGCTAGAGATTTTACCGCCTTCCTGCTTGTGGGGAGCAAGGGACGGGGGACGGTGGTGGGAAGTAGCCTAGCCTCAGGCCTCCTCTTGAAGGACGGGGGTTTGGTGATGATTGAGCACCGTTTGGAGAAGTGCCTTACGGGCGTGTTACAGACGTGCAGACACAGACACACGGGATTTAGAGAAGAATGATGGAGCCCCTGTTAGTTGCCACACACACTGAGCTGGAAGCTGAAGATAAAAATAGAGCAGAGCACCTCTCAGCCCAGGCCGGTGGGCTCCTGTCCACCTGAGGCAGATTCTAGACAAGCAGGCGCGAAACAGCACCAGGTGGCTAAAACGGGGTCCCGCTTCCCCCTGCCTCCTCAGTGCTTGTGACTGGGGTGCAGATCATGAATGTGATCAGGGACTGTTGCGGGGTCAGTGTTTGGAAAGAGCAAGCGCATAAAAATCTGCAGATTTCTATGGATGTTGTAAGGGAAAAAGAAAGGTTTCATGGCAGAGAAGACCATGTATGTTAACCATGCAATGACCACCATTGACAAGTGCACGTACATATGCATCTTTACACACCACATATGCATCTTTACACGCCACATATGCATGTACATATGCATCTTTACATGCCACATATGCACGTACATATGCATTTTTACATGCCACATATGCACGTACATATGTAGCTTTACATGCCACATGCACACGTGTGTGCATCTCATGAACTCTCGTGCACTACAGGCACACAGCACACCTGTGTATACCACATATATATACACAAGACATAAGCATACAACATACCTTCAAGAGATACACCACACGTGTACACACCACGTGCACACACATCACATAAGTGTACTACATACATATCTGTATACACCACACATAGACACATGAACACACTGCACAGCACACATGTACACACATTACTTGAACCTACTACATACAAGTACGCAACACATTCATGCACAACGCACAAGTATACAACACACCTGCAACTAATACATATGGGACATGTGTACGCAACAGACCCAATTACACAATATTCACATTACACAGCACACCATGCATGTGTACAAAACACTCATATACCTGCAGTTACCTCCCAAGTGTGCACCACATATATGTCTTCACGTACCATGCACAAATGTGTACACATCATTCACACATCATACTGAACATGCCACACACCTGTATGCAAGACATATAAGTACACAACATACCACACATACCTGCTTACACTACATACACATGTGTGGACATCATGCATGCACACACCACATAACTGGACACACCTGTGTACGCAACACTCAGATTCACAAACATACACAACACAAATATATTCACAGGTACACAACACACGTGAGCATACCAGACATACATGTTCACACCACACACATGCACATGTGTGAATGCCGTGCATGCACACACCACACAACTAGACACACCATCTGTGTACACAACACATAGAGGTTCATGGCATGTGTGCACAACCCATGTGTACACCACACAAGTGTGTGTACAACACCTATGTATATAACATATAGTACGTGTACACAACACGTGTGTGTGCACATACCACATGTGTATAGAGCCCCCAAATCTCATGCACACATGCCACATGCACACACCACTAACAATACACAACACACGCGAGTACACCATGTGCACAGTACACATGTATGCACCATCAGTGCATCTGAGCACACCTTACTCATGTGTAAATAACCCCACATGTGTACAAACCACACATCACATGCATGTACACACAGCACACATGGAGAGTCTCTGTGTGCAGACAGGCATGCACACAGCTCCAGTGTGCCGTGCGCACCACATACATGTCTACACAACACAGAAGATATAACACATGTGCACCCGCACCAGGCTCTTTAGGGTTGGGTCTGCTAGAGCTAACCTTCTTACTTCACTTTCACAACCAGAATGTAGAGAAAGGAAACAGCCCACACCCGGGTGTCTGGCAGTTTTAAAACTTACTGAGGAGTGGCCACAGTTTGCTTAAGGACGCGTCAGAATAGTTTCATTTATTTTCACTTGTAAAAGAGGAGATTCCCTTTCTGGAGTCCGTCTGTCGTATGGATTAAATGAGTGATGCAGTGTTTTGTGGTTGAGAGGTTCGAGGAGGACCTTGGTGTCTTCACAAGAGACAGAATCTGAGCACGTTTCAGTGTAAGTCAGATCCGTTAAATATGAGGTCTCTGGCATCCTTCGTGTTGAGGTCAGTGGGCCGTGTATCTGCCTGTCTCCTGGCACACTTACATGATCACTGCCCTCACGTATTACACTCTGTGCTGTCCGTGGCTTCATCACATGCTTCTGTGACCCACAGTTTATTTCCATTTTAATCACGTCTCTCTCAAATACTTTTTATGTGTCTGCCTTCTCTTTACACAATCCTCCTGTCCATCTGTTCTGGGTGGTTTTGTGTTCTCGGGCAGGGTAGCAGGTGGGTTAGAGCACCTTGTGTTTGAAGGCAGCACTGCCAGCGCTCTGACTTCCTGTGTGGCCTGGGCACATTACCGAGCTGCTCCATGACTCACCAGCAAGGCAGTGGGGTGGGGGTTGTTGTAGAGCCTGCATTATAGGGTTCTGGTGATGATCCCATTAATTGACAACTACTGATAAAGACATAGGGATGTTTATAAATATTGCCACAAGTGTAGTATTTTAGGTCCCATTATTAATGCTGTTTTCATGCTGCTAAGACACACCCCAAAGTAGGCAATTTACAAAAGAAAGAGGTTTAATTGGACTCACAAGTCCACATGGCTGGGGAGGCCTCACAATCATGGTGGAAGGATAGGAGGAGCAAGTCACATCTTACATGGATGGCGGCAGGCAAAGGGAGGAGAGAGCTTGTGCAGAGAAACTGTGGTTTTTAAAAAACCATCAGCTCTTGTGAGACTTAATTATCATGAAAACATCCTGGGAAAGACTTGCCCCCATGATTCAGTTACCTCCAACCAGGTCCCTCTCACAATACGTGGGAACTCAAGATGAGACCTGGGTGAGGACACAGCCAAACCATGTCACCTTGCTTTATTAAAGACAGGGCAGTGCCACTAGTACTATTGTGACACCTTGTACAACTTTTATTCTTAATTTTTCTAATAAGCCGCCATCCAAAGAACATAAGTCCCAAATGTCTTGTGTGGTTGGGTAGGTTTTATCTTAATAGAACCATTTAAATGTGGGATGCATTGTGACTTCTATGGAATGAAGCATGGCATCACCGACCGCTAGTAACGCAGCATACACGTCCTTATTAGCTCGAAACACGACTCAATGTCATGTGGTTCTGTGAAGGCATGCTCACAGCAGGCACCGTTTCTGCTGGAATTTTGCCCTTGGACTTAGCTGTGTTCTGGCCAGCCATGGTGCATTTTCATTTTGAGAGAGTTTTGTTAAAAAGATACTTGCATGTTCAGCAGAGTTACCGTCTGTCTATAACTTGTCACTTACGTCTTCTGTAGGAGGGTGAACAGTGGGCCCCAAATAGTTATGCCTCCAGCCTCATACGCTCTGAAAATGTATATGCCAAGAGGAGAATGTTACCTTATATGGCAAAAGCTGGGATTAAGTTCAGGATTTTTCAACATTTTACAAGATTCAATTGACAAAAACTGTATAGGTTAAATGTGTACAGCTTGATGATTTGATAGATGTACATGCTGTGCTGTCTACCACAGCCAGATTCATTGACACACTCGTGACTTACATGGTTACCGTTGTGTACGTGTGTCTGTGTGTGTCAGGGACACATTTCTCTTAGCAACTTGCAGGTAAACAGTACGGTATTAGTGGAGCCAGAACTTACTGCCTCGGTAACTGAGCGCTGTCTCCTCTGACTAGCATCTCATTTCCCTGCGCCAGCCCCAGCCTGGTAACCACCTTTCTACTTTCTGCTTCTATAGAGGAGGTTGTGCGACATGTCTTTAACTCAAGGATCTGGGCGAAGGATCCTTAAATTATTGGAGTGTCCCCTACACACAGATCCCCGTGTCCTTATAAGCAAGAGGAGATGGAGTTTGGAGGCCAGCAGGTGGGGGGCGAGGCTGGTACTGACACCGAGGTGGAGGGACGCAGTCACAGGCCAGGAGCGCCTGCAGCCGCCAGAGCCAGAGGAGGCAGGAGGGAGCCTCCCGGAGCCTGTGCAGGGATTTGATTCTAGACTTGTGGCTTCCAGAGCTGTGAGGAGGTCAATGTGCAGTTTTTAGCCACCAAGTTTGAGGAAATGTTGTCACAGCAGGCGTGGGCAGCTCGTCAGTCTTGTTAGGTAAAGAATGCAGCTTTCTGGGAATAGCTCCCTTAGAAATACAGGGAATTTGCGCCTCCAGGTTGGAAGTACTTACCTAACTGCTAACACTTACTAGGTGCTGTGTGCTAAGAGCTCCTTGGAGGCTTTGTTCCTTTTAACACCCCAGGGTACTGCTGATGCTCTCCACTCGCTCTGCACTCCAACTGTTGCCTCACTGGGCACCTGAACCTCTGCCTGTGCCCTGACGCACCCTGGTATGGTGTGGAGGCTGGCATGCAGGTCCTTGTCAGCTGCCCCCGCACGGCCATTCCTGGAAAAGGCGCAGCAGGAGTGACTGAAGACAGGACGGATATGGGGTCTGCTGTACTCGGAGATCAAATAGGTAAAAAATAAGTAATTTATTGGGGCTATATTTTGACTATTTCTATTATATCAAAATGTATTCATATATTTTAGATTAGAGTGTGAAACACACCCCAAATATAAAGATAAATCATATATACCATGAAAAAAAAATCCCGGGAGGATGTCATATTTTCGTGCCCATATGCTCACCAGTCGCTGTGGTCTACACTCACTGCCTGGGGACAGACCTTTAAAATTGGGTGGCATTACCAGGCTTTCCAGCCCTATGTGTTGCTTAACAGAGGCGTAGTAAACAGTACTCATTCTCAAAAGGCGTTTGGAGCACCCAGTGTGGTGGAGAATGCACCTGTGCGTAACGTCGTCTGAAAAAGCCTTTAGGAAATGGGACGATTGCTGTATCCCAGAGCGACTTTATCTTTCCCTTCAGGGAGGCTCCTGTGTGGGAGAGGAGCCACGCCTGTGAACCTGTCTATAGCGTAGCATCTGCATTAGTACACCTGCTGTGAGTTAAAACACCACTCTGTGCCCAGGAAGTGTTACATTTTAATGTTCTCACTCAGAATGGTGGGATTAGCCAATTGAATTTCTCAATTATCGAGTTTTCTGCAATATCTTTTAATCCAGCATTTTATTCTTTTTCTTAACTTTTAGGCTTATGTCGCGTCTGTTGTTTTGCTTCCTGAGATCTCTTAAGTCATTTTGAATTCAGTTTCTCCCTTGAAGTGAGTCCATCAGCCTGTTTGCCTCCATGCTGAACTGATGAGTGGAGCTTGCGCAGAGAAAGCAGGTGCTTTTAGCCAGGCTGCGTTTATATAAAACACACTGGTATGCACACTTCCGTAGGAAACTGCTGAGGGTCATTTACTTTTTAGAACAGCAGTACTTCTAAACTTCTAAGATAGGCAGATGGAAAAATCACTTTTGTAATTTCAGTTTATAAAGGTGAAGTTGTACCATTCAATCTAGACTTCCTTGGTTCTTCAGTGAAATATGGAAATACTGGTAACTTAAGATACATTTCTTATTTTATTTTTAGTTTTTTGGCTGGAGTGCGGTGGCATGATCATAGCTCACTGCAGCCTTGAACTCCCCAAACGCCCCAGCTCAAGCAGTGTCCCTGCCTCAGCCTCCCGAGTAGCTGGAACCACAGGCACAGACACATGCTACTCCTGGCTAATATTTTAACTTTTGGTACTGACAGGGTGTCACTATGCTGCCCATGCTGATCTTGAACTCCTGGTCTCAAGCAGTCCTCCTGCCTCGGCCTCCCAAAGTGCAGAGATTTTAGGCGTGAGCCACCATGCCCAGCCGCAAGATAAGTTTCTTACCATGCAAGAAAGCATGAGTTTCCTGGTGATGGCTCTGGATCTGGATCTGGATCTGCCTTGCGCATTTTCTTTAACCACGTCACTCTCAGCTGCTTCACTTGTGCTCTTCACTGTGTCCAGCTACTGGAGTAGCTGAATTATTTGACACCATATGAGCCTCTGCAATGCAGAAAAATACTTAAATGAAGTAAGAAATTTATCCGTGGTACAAAATAGAATCAACGTTATTTCTTGATCATGCCTGTCTTTGAATAAGTAGGTTATGCCGAGTTTTCACTTTGTTTTTGAATTAAATAGAAAAACAATAAATCGAATATGCTTTATTCAACTTCATGATGTTAAGTAATGATGCCAAATAAAACCAAGAAAATGACAGACACCTGTGCAAAGGAGATGTAGTTAGCCGTGTCCTAGCTTCTAATTTGATTGAGGAGAGGCACATAAATTGGAAAAAAAAAAAAAACCTTATTTAAAACAAAAGGTAGAAACACAGTGCCATCCCTTAAACTGGAGAATGAAGATGTCAATTCAGCAAGGTAAAATGCTGTGCTAAGCCCGACGTTCAGAGATGCCTCTACTAACAGGGGATGTGGAGGTATTGCACATATTTGAAACCAATAAAACATGAATATTGATTATTTTTGGCATGGTAACGTGATTTCTCATGCTACTCCTGTATTTTTTTTTGTGTGTATGGTTCTTTCTGTTTTATTTGAAGTGTTTCTATAGGCATTTTTCACAAAATTTTCCTTTGCGATGGAGCAAAGCAGGTATTTTTAAATTAAAATATGGACATTCAAACAATATTATCTATGAACTCTTTGATGGTGGTGCTCAATAACTGATTAAATGACAGATAGTAATGATACTTTGCTTTTTAACTTTCTTTTTTTTTATTATACTTTAAGTTCTGGGGTGCATGTGATGTGCAGAATGTGCAGGTTTGTTACGTGGGTGTACCTGTGCCATGGTGGTTTGCTGCACCCTTCAACCTGTCCTCTACGTTCGGTATTTCTCCTAATGCTGTCCCTCCTGTATTGTAAAGCTGGTTTCAGTGCCTGCTTTGTGTCATACTATCCAAAAACTAACTGCAGTTTTTCTTAATTTTTCCACTATTAATCATCAGACTCTGGTTTGAACTTTGTTTTTAAAACAATACTTCATTATTTGAAAATGATTAACATTAACATAATGAATTTAAATCCTGTTTTTCCAGCAGCATCACAAAATAAGCACTTTTGAAAATGAAAATATGCTACTTAAAAATTGAAATGGAATGACCCCAAAAAATCAAAATTGCATTAAAGTAGACAGAAAAATGTGCTTCGAACAGATAAGAAAGGCAACATACTCAAAAACGTTAACTCTTTATTTCCATAATATACAGTTTTCTAAACATTGGTTCTTCTGGGAAAAGTATTAAGAAGGTTAGCAAATCAGTTTCCATGCTTTGCACACTTACAGGTAAATGAGGTGACCAGGGTTATCATGTATATTTGGTATAAAATAATTAAGAATGTTATTATTGAAATACAAATGCATTGGGACCAACTCCTAATATTTATACCTTTAAAGATAAAAGTATATTTAATATGCCAGTTTTTAAGTTCACTAAAATTTGAGCCTTGATGTTTCATTTCCACGGTTTTTGACTGCCTGGAATAGTTCCTGGCACATACTAGTTGCTCAGTAAAAACTGGCTGAAGATATTAGTACTAAATTAAAAGATTTCAATTTCACGCTAACTCTAGAATCTTAACAGTTTTCGTTACAGACACACATCCCCACTTCGTACAAAGTATAAATCTTTTGGAGAGTGTCAGGTGAAAATGAAGCTGACCGTTAAGATAATCCAGTTGCGTGTTGTTATAAATCTTTCTTCGTTTTCTTCTCTTTGTTCCAAAGTGGCAGTCTCTCTCATTTGAGTTTTTAACAGTTTTGGCTGCCCCCGTTTTCCTGTTTTTGGTCGTGAGGCTCGGTGATCTGTGGAGACACAGTGCGTGCCGCTGTCCCTCTTGGCGAACTTTGTATTCAGATCTGTGGTCTTGGTGATACTGAACACCAGCGTTGCTTGTGAGATCCAGGCATTGGCACTACGGCCAGATCTCGTAATGAAGCTCCAAGGTAGCTGAAGAACTCACACAGGCCTAACTTACAAAGACAGCAATTTTCTAAAATAAATTCCTTTTTAAAAAGGAGTCTTCTTACAGTTGCATGTAAAGCTGATTCAGGCATCTTCCGCTGACGTGTTTTAGGTGTCACAGTCGTCACTATGTTGGGATGATGATCCCAGGATGAGAGGGGGCTCTTCCTGTCCCACGGTGTCTCCTCCCGCCTCCACCCCTTCATGCCAGGGTTACCGATTTGCTTCAGGTGCCTTTAGGGTTTTTGCAGGGAAAAAGAGTCAATGTTTAGCATTTTACTTCCAGAGGAGCAGTCCCACACAAATCCCTCACCTCCATATTGCTGACTCTGGGATGCAGTGTGTTTGCAGGAGGCGTGTTAGGGAGGTTCCCAGCATCACCGCCGTGGGAAGGATGGGAGGAGGGGGCCCTGGACAAGGGGGCCTGAGGGATGAGGCCTCAGTTGATCCTGCAAGGAGTTCTGAAGACAGGACAAGGTTTAAAGGCCTCCCTGTGGGGAAGGGACACAGGGTCCTTGGAAGTGCAGGGTCCTCAAGATGTGGGTAACTCTGGGCTGAGGCTGTTCCTGAGAGGCTGAGGCCTGGGCAGCTCTGCCACAGGGGTCCCACCCTGTACTGGGAAGAATCTGAGCAGACTTGTCCTCCACTGCATGTGACACTGGATCCACCCTTGGGGTGGGTTCTGGGAAGAGCTTCTCCCAGGTGGGGTTTCTGTACCAGGGAAATTGGAAGAGGAAGGAGTGGGTGGCAGCCCCCTCTGTCCTGCTGGGCCTGGGCTCCTGTCCCCTGTTCCCAGCCCTCCTCCTTGGACCCTCAGGCCACCTCCTCGGCCTCCCGCTTTTCCTCCTTGGTCCCCTGTCCTTTTCCTGCACCCCCAATCCACCTCCTTGGCCCTGGATCCTCCTCCTTAGCCTCCAGTCTTCTACCTGGTCTCCTAGTCCTCTACCTCGGCCCACCAGTCCTCCTCCTTAGACCGGAGTCCTCCCCCTTGGACCCTTGTCTTCCTCCTGGGTTTCCTAGTCCTCCTTGGGGACTCATTCTTCCTCCTTGATCCCTCGGCCTCCTTGGTCTCCCTGTTCCTGTTGGTTGCCTCCTCCTCCTTGACTTGGTCCTCCTCCTTGACCTGGTCCTCCTCCTTGACCCGGTCCTCCTCCTTGACCCTCTGGTCCTCCTCTGTGCTCCCTTCCTCCTCCATGGACCCCAGTCCTCCACTGCTGCCCCCGGTCCTCCTCCATGGGCCCCTCCTCCTCTGTGACCACCTGGTCCTCTTCCTCCATGGCTCTTGATCCTCCTGGTCCCCTGGTCCTCCTCCGTGGCCCCAGACCTCCTGGGCCCTTGATCCTCCTCCGTGGTCCGCGGACCTCCTGGTCCCCTGGGCTGCCCTCGGCTCGGGGGCTGCTGCTGCTGATGGGGGTGTCAGATGCTCAGTGTGTGCTTTCCCTGGAGTTCTGCTGGGTGGGTTGGGGGTTCCCTTCTGTCTTTTGCTCCGTCTGTGTTGTCCCTGCACCTGCGCCCCGTCCAGTCTCCTCCAGAAGGACTTGTGTGGGGGTGACCGCCAGGAAGCCAGCTCCCTGCAGGTGGCTCTCCACCCTCTAGGGTGAGCCAGGCCAGCACCTGGGCAGGCGTCCTGTGCTGCCCTGGTCCGGACTACCCCTGGCCCCACAGAGACACTGCGGGCCGGCTGGGCCCAACTCCTCCTGGCTGCTCCTGCTCAGTCTCTGCTTCCTCCGTCCTGTAAGTGTCAGATGCATTCCTACCACCGCCTTGCTGCTTCTCTCGCCCCCATGCCCGGGGTCCCCCGTGCCCAGGGTCCCCCCTGGAGCCTGCTGCGCAGTGAGTCCTGCTCTGGCATCTGCCTTTGCGGCACCTGGACCAGCACCCACCTTGTCCCACCTCCTCCTCTGGACAACATTCTGGGTGGGCTGTTCAGTTACTACCAGGTCATCAAAACTGACTAGTTTTGATATGTTTAAAATTTTTGTTGTTACATTTACAATAACTTCTGGGTATTTACAACTATTAAGAGGACTTGTTTTACCTTTTTTTTTTTTTTAACTTAAAAATTTAAACGTCTATAATCTTTGCCTGATTCTGCAATTTTGTGTTTTTTAACCTTGGGGGAAATTACTTATTTTCTTATGTTTTGGATAATTTCTCATTGTATTCTTTTGAACTCTGATGGTGAGAATTCTTTAAGGAATATGTTCCTTTCATCTTTATCTGTAAGATTTTTGAGATTGTAAAGGCTTTTATAATCCATAATTCATAAGAAAAAATAATTCTGACTATAAGGAAATTTTTCTAAATCATATAGTGCAAAACAAAATATAGATAAGTTATTAAATGAATTCAAAACAATGAAATAGAAATTACTTCCAAAACAAATAATAGTTGAATGGCTATATTTTTAATTTTAAAAAGCTTCTGAACTGAGAAACTTAAAAAGTCCAAAAGAAAAATCTGCAAAGAATATAAATTTACCTTAAAACAAAAAGAATTGTCGCTAGTCAAAAACATATGAGAAAATGCGCACCCTCTTCAGGCAAAACAGGGGCAGGAGTACAGACTCTGTGTGCTTCTTTTATTTCTCTTTTAGCAAGTTTTACTCTTTTTCTTTCTTTCTTTGACTTACTGTGATGGTTAAAACTACAAATTGCTATTTAGTAGAGATGGTGAGAGTGGACACCTTGCCTCATTTCCTACCTTAAAGGAAAAACAGTCATGGTTCTTCATTGAGTATAATGTCACTGTATGTTGCTTTATAGGTGCTCTGTTTGGTTTGATGAAATTCCCTTCCTTAGTTCAATGATATTTTTATCAGGAGTGGATGTTGAATTTTGTGAAACATGGTTCTCATCTATTGTGATAATAGTGTTTTATTTTTAGTCTGTTTTTATGGAAAATTACACATTGATTTTGTAATTTGAAATAACCTTACATTCTAAAGATAAATCCCCTTTGTCACAATGTATCGTCTTTCTGTGTATTACTAGATTCAATCTGCTAATATTTTTTCAGTGCACATTTGCTTCTACATTCATGTTGGGTATTTGTTTGTTTTTCTTCATGTTGTGCCTTTGCCTGTTTTCGCATCAGGGTATTGGTGCAATCCTGGCCTGCAAATACAAATTAGAAAGTGTCTTTTTAGGCTAGGCATGGTGGCTCATGCTTGTAATCCCAGCACCTTGGGAGGCCAAGGCAGATGGATCACCTGAGATCAGGAGTTTGACATCAGCCTGGCCAACATGGTGAAACCTCATCTCTGCTAAAAATACAAAAATCAGCCAGGCATGGTGGGAGGCACCTGTAATTGCAGCTACTTAGGAAGCTGAGGAAGGAGAATTGCTTGAAGCCAAGAGACGGAGGTTGCGGTGTGCCAAGATGGCACCACTGCACTCCAGGCTGGGCAACAGAGTGAGACTCCATCTCAAAATAAAAAAATGAAAAATAAAAAGTGTCTTTTTATAGTCCCACAGATTTCCTGTAGTATTTGTATTATTTCTTTCGTAAAATTCATACCAAATCCATTTGAGCCTGGAATTTTATTTTGGGGTTTTTAAAATTATAAATTCAGCTTTTATGATAAAGGGTTATTCACATTATCTGTTCTTGAATGAATTTTGATAGTTTCTGTCTTTCAGGAACTTTGTCCTTTGTTCATTTTACCAAATGCTTTGGTAAAAGGTTGTTTGCAGTATTTGTTATGTGTTTAAGTCTGTAGGTTCTGTGGTGATGTCCCTTTTTCCATTTGTAATGTAATTTATGTCTTTTCTGTCTGTTTTTGAATCAGTCTCCCTAGTTAATTATCAATTTTAGTATTCTTTTCAAAAGGTGCATTTTAAATCTCAGTTTTTTAAATTTTGGTTTTGAAGTTCATTGATTTTTGTGCTTATGATTTTCTTAGTGCTTGCTTTTGGACTCATTTTGGTTGTGTTTTTCTTGATTCTTAAGGTGGAGTCTTCTGTTTCTGATCTGGGGTATTTCTTGCCTTCTAATGCAGTGTTCATTGCCATGTATTACCTGTGCAGTGGTGCTTTAATCCCTTCCCATAAGTTCTTATATTTTGTGCTGTTATGTTTTGTAAAAAGAATGAACAAATAGGTCAGAGACTTCTATTCTTTCAAAAGGTCTGCTTGCAAGGTTGGCCCCTGGGTGTCATCTGGGAATTTAGATTTAAGAGTGATCCCACCCTTCTCCAAATAACAAGGGTGATTGGCTATGCCTGGACTCTGTGTAAATGATAGGTTTCCTACTAAGCACCAGCTACTCTGGCTGGGAATCTGGAATTTTGGTTTGGGCCAGACAGGGATGACTCCTTGGCCAACTTCCAAAATAAACTTTGGATGCCAGTTCTCTAATGTACGGCCCTATACAGAAACATCACACACATGTTGCTGCATTTTTGTTGCTGGGGCAGTGCATTCCATGTTAACCATCATGAGTTAGGTCCTGATGAAGCTCTCTGTAAGCTCTCTTATGAAGACTCCACCTGCATATTTATCTTATGACCTGGCTGAACATGCTATTCTAATGTGTAATGCACCTCAGCCATGAACACAATGACGTGTCCAGTCCCAGGACTCCCTCCAGTGAATCTTCCAGCCTCCAGGAGTTTTGGGGGGTGCCTGAAGCACGTGTTAATTTAAAATATTTGTTAATTTTTCTTTCTGATTATTTCAGTGACTCCTGGGTTACATAGAAGTATGTAGCTTACATTCCACATATTTCAGGATTTCTAAATACTTATTTTTAAGATTAATTCTGTTGTTAATGGGACATATGTAAAATAGCAATCCGTTTACATTTACAGAAATTTGTTTGATGGTCTTGAATATAATTTATCTTAGTGAGTGCTCCATGTGCACTCAAAAATATCTATTCTGTTATTTATGGATGGTTCCATAAATGTCAGGACATTTTGTTCTTTTTCATGGCTGCATAGTATTCCATGGTGTGTGTGTGTGTGTGTGTGTGTGTGTGTGTGTGTGTGTGTTGTATAAAATGTGTGTGTGTATCACATTTTATTTATCCAGTCTACCACTGATATGCATCTAGGCTGATGATATGTCTTTGGTATTATGAATAGTGCTGTGATGGACATACACATGCATGTATCTTTATGGTAGAACAATTTATATTCCCTTGGATATATACCCAGTAGTGTGATTGCTGGGATGAATGGTAGTTCTATTTTGACTTATTTGCAAAAACTCCAAACTGCTTTCCACTTTTTGATGTGCGTATTAAGCACTATAAACTTTCCTCTTAACACGCTTTAGGTGTGTTCCAGAGATTCAGGTGTGTTGTATCTTTGTCCTCATTAGTTTGAAATAATTTTTGATTTCTTTCTGCCTTACTTTCTTTCTTTACCCAGAAGACATTCAGGAGCAGGTCATTTAGTTTCTATGTAAAGTTTTGAGTGATTTTCTTGTTCTTGATTTATATTTGTATTGTGTTGAAAGAATGTGATATTCCTTTTTAATTTGCTGAGAATTGTTTTATGGTCTATTGTGTGGTTGATTTTAGAGTCTGTAATATGTATGGATTAGAATAATGTATATTATATCATTTTGGGATGTAGAGGTCTGTAGATATCTATTAGGTCCATTTGGTCACATACTGAGTTCTGGCCCCAAATGTCTTTGCTGGTTTTCTGCCTCCACGCTCTTTCTAATACTATCAGTGTGGTGTTGAAGTTTCCCAGCCTTACTGTATAGTTATCTAAGTCTCCTCATAGGTCCCTAGGAATGTGTTTTATGAATCTGGGTGCTCCTGTGTTGAGTCAGTACATATTTAGTATAGTTAAGTCTCCTTGTGGCGAACCCTTTGGCATTATGTGAGGCCCTTCTTTGTCTTCTTTGATTATTGCTGGTTTAAAGTCTGTTTTGTCCGAAGTTAGAGTAGTAACTCCTGCTGTTTTTTTTTCCCCACATCTAACAAGCAAACAGAAAAACAAACAAACAAACAAAAAACAACAAAAAAAAAACCAAGCAGGAGTTATAGAGGATGTGTGATGTGTTATAACATACATCTTCCACTTGACACTATTGATACGGTTTGATCTGTGTCCCTACCCAAATCTCATGTGGAATCATCATCCTGATATTGGAGGTGCAGCCTGGTGGGAAGTGGGTGGATCGTGAGGGTGGGTTTCTCATGGATGGTTTAGCACCATCCCCTTGGTAATGTCCTCCTGATACTCAGTTCTCATGAGATCTGGTTGTGTCAAGTGTGTAGGATCCCCCCTTGCTCCTGCTCCCACTATGTGTGACTTCTTGCTCCCGCTTTGTCTTCCACCATGATTGGAAACTCCCTGAGGCCTCCCCGGAAGCAGGAGCTGCCATGCTTCCTGTCCAGCCTGCAGAACCGTGAGCCAGTTCAACCTCTTTTCTTCATAAATGACTCAGTCTCAGGTATTTCTTTATAGCCGTGTGAGAACAGACTAATACCACTACCTGCTACTATGTGACAGTATAACATTTTGGTGTCTTATAACATTTACATGTACTTCTTACCTCTCATATTTTGCTCTAGTTAGCATATGTTTTACGTCCATATTTTTAGGAACCTCTAGTACATTGTTTCTTTCTTTGATTCAAATGATCAGTAATTCTTATACCGCACTAAAAACAATCTTCTTTTCGACATACTGTCCTTTATCCCTTTATGTCACCCGCATTTCAGTCTGACCTCGCAGTTCTTCCTGGAGAACCTCCTTTAGCATTTCTTGGGGTGCTCGTCTGTTGCCAGTGAATTCTGTCAGCTTTTGTTGTTCTGAAGGCATATTTAGATAAATTTCCCTACGTTTATGAAAGATATTTTTGCTGAGTATGGGTTTCTGGATTGAAAGTTTTTTCAGTGTTTTTTGTTTTGACTATTTTCAGAGAGTTTTCTTTACCTTTGGCTTTCTGGAGTTGAGTGTAAAAAGTTTAGGTTTTGTTTTGTTGACTTTTGCCACTGATGGAGGGGCATATTAACCTGCATGGGATTCTCCGGGCCTCTTGGGTACGTATATGTTTTTACTTGGATATTGTTATTTTTAGCTAATTTTGGAACTCTTTATTATTAACTCTTCGAAGACGCCTCTGCCTTTTTCTTTTCCTCCTCTCTTTCAGGAACTGTAACTGCACTGCCTGCATGCCAGTTCCCGAGTTCGCTGTTTTCCTGCAGCTCCCATATGTTTTTTCCTGTTCTTCCTTTTTCGTTGTTGTTGTGTGTCAGTTTTTAAACCTATTTTGATTTGTCCTCAGGTGTCTTTATTCTTCCCTCCGCTGTGCCCCATGGAAGGGACTCACGCTGATGTTCTGTGTTTCTTTCATTTACTTTTGTCTTTTAAATGTCTAGGTTTTCAGCTTTTTTTGCTCAAATTCTCTGTCTGTCCATTTGTTTCATTAACCTCGTCCCTCACACACTTGAGCCTCTGAACCTCAGTCATTTTGAAGTTTCTGTCTGCAGTCCCAGGACCAGTGCTATCTCTAGGCCTGTCTGTGTGATGGCTTGTTTCCCGAAAATGGATTTATTTATTTATTTATGCTTATTTTTCATTTATTTGTTTTTTTAGCTTATGAAACTAAGAAAGAAGGAAGTGGTGGCCTCTTCTTTGGTCAGACATTGCTGAGGAAGTTGAGGTGAGCTGGGTGGTTGGTCTTGGCTGCCGTCATCCCCTTAGAGTCACCTTCAGAGACCACAAGCCTCACATCCTCTGAGCTGGGCTGCGCCTACTGTGGGCTCATGGCTCTGGCGCTGGAGAACTTGGGCCTGTGTTCATGCTCCATGTGAACCAGGCAGGACCCTAAGCCTGGGGACTGGGGAGGGGGGGGCTCTCCACGAGTGTTCCTCCCACAGGAAGCTGCACCTGCCGTCTGGCAGTTGTGAGGCACTGCGTGGCTTTCCCTATCCTGCCTGTTTTCCAGGCAGCCCTGTCAGTCTCGCCCTAGGGTGAGCTTTAGAAAATCAGTGCATGCGCAACCCCCGCACGCAGGAGCTGGACACCGGCATCCTTGGGTGTCCGCCTGGCCTTGGTCATCGCTGGACCTGTGGAGGCTGTCAGGGCAGCTGGCAAGGGACGGAGAGTTTGAGAATCACTCACGTTCTCTAGGTTTTCAAAGGTTTCTTGCCAGCTGAAGTTTCTGAAATGTCGGTGGCTTCCTCCCAGCGTTTTTTGGCAGCATTTCCTTCTCTGGAGCTCTGCCAACCGTGGAGTCTTTCAGTCCCATCTCCGTTCAGAGGGGCTTTTTGCTCTCTGAAACACAGTTCACTTTGCTGCCTTGAAGCCATAGTTCTGGTGGGCTCAATTAATTTGCACTTTCACACCCTCTGACATTCTCTTGTGGTGAGGGTCGATGCGGTGCCTTCTCATGGCTTTGCGCGTTCTACACACTTACCCTAAACTAAACAAAAAATAAACTCTCATCTATCCTAATTTTCTGCCCTTGTATTTTATTAAGTTTGCTCTTTAGGTCATTTGAAACAGTGCATGAAGAAGGTGAAACAGACACATGGACATCACACACACCCTTGCACCCACTCTCAACCGTAAGCAAATAACACCACATGATTCCACTCACATCCATGAGCAGGCACCGCATGCTCACACTCACACCCATGAGCAAACCACACCACACACTTCCACTCACACCCATGAGCAGACCACGCCACACACTTCTGCTCACACCCACAAGCAAACACCACATACTTGCACTCACACCCGTGAGCAAACAGCACTAGTTTCCCTATGACTCTTAGGAGACTTGCAGGAAAAGTCTCTGGGGCTAGGAATATTAAATACATTGACATCATCTAATATATGATAGGCTGTAAAGATTAGTGAATTAAGGAATAAGCCAAGAAAATACAAACCCAAAACAGAACCCGGTGCACACCTACCCACCACTCACCCACACCACATACAGCTTAACTTTTGACAAAAAATGCCTACTCCATTTTAAACAAAGAATCTAAGCATAATCGAAGACTAGAATTAATTGTGTGTTCATCCTGAATGTATTTAGTAAATTGTGAGTTTAACTATATTGCTTTTTAAATAAATGTGTTGATAACAAAAGCTATTGGTATATACCCATATAGCTATTATTATTGTGTTTCTTACCCAAGATCATCTTCAAGATGTTACTTTACCAGGCAGTGGCCTATATTAATGTGTTACAAAAATCTTCTGATACTGGACAAGTGAGTCAAGAAAAGTACAGTGGCTTCTTAGATAATATTGCACATAAAACAAAATCAGGACCATCCATTGTCTCTGGGTTATGCATAATTACAGCGCGTACTGCCTGCCGGTGATAGGAACAGTCTCTCCCACAACTGCTGTTTTCTTCAGAGAAGAGGAACCTGTGGCTTGAACTAAGAATGCATTTGAAGAGTTGGATGAAATGTATTTGAAGGATACAATGCGATTAATCTGATGTTTGTGGTATGCTTATCGATAAAATACTTAGAAGCAATTCATATTCAAGGTAGATAGAAAAATAATGGATCTTTTGAAGTGGAAAGTTCTGTCAATTCTGTAAAATGTTTATCACGAAATCACATTTGTTTTTGCGTAGTGTTTTGAGGTATGAAGGTTTGGAGCTGGGGAGGAGGAGAAATGGGAGCTTGCACGCTGTGCCATGCCGATGCTGTGAGGAGCTTGGAAGCGGTTCTCTGTGTGCACCTTGTCTTTGGAATGATCGGGAGGTGGAGTCCAAGTTCTTGTTAGTAAATGTGGAAGCAGTAATTGTCCTTGCTTTCCCTGCTCTGTCCCCCTCTCCCTGTCCGCGTTTCTTCTTTCCTTCCTCATCATCCTGAGCCGGTCTCCGAGTTTTGGCTGAAAACAGAAGCATGACGGTGCTCAGGTGTGCACGTGGGCTCTGGTGCTCTTCAAGGTTTGCAGGTTCTTCTGTCACCCGTTTGAGAACACATCAGTGATGAGTACTGTTCGGTAATCTCGTCTCTACACATTTAAAATTGTGGTGGCACCTGCTGTCCACTCCCCAGCCCTGTCCTCTGCCCCTCCGAGCTCCTTTTCTGACCAGATGAGCAGGTCTCTGCAACCCCCACTCAGGAACCCCTGTATGTCTCCCTCCCTGCCTGACTGCTTCCTCTCCTGCCCCGCCCATCTTCCAGATTTGCTCCGTTTACCCAGTAGCTTGCCAGAGGCACCTCAGCCAAGGCGGGTGGGGGCCACAGGGAGCACCAGGCTGCTGGTCTGGTGGGTAAGGCCAAGCTTATTGTGGGATTTCTCGAGGATTGGAGGTGGCAGCCCCGCCTGGAAGACACCCAGGTAGAAGCCTGCTCTCTGCACGGCCTTCCTGGTTCCTCCTGCCACCATTCACAGCTAATGCAGGTGATCCAGGAAGCCACGGGTTCCTCTTCTCTGATGAAAAGAGCAGTTGTGGGAGAACCTGCCCCTGTCACTGGCAGGCAGCACCTGCTGTAATTACATATAATCCAGAGACAGCAGATTGTCCTGATTTTATGTGCAATGTTATGTATGATACCATTGCATTTTTCTTGTTATGGCTTCTTTGCCTTGTATTAGGAGATTTTTGTAACACGTTAGTAAAGGTGCCTGCCTGGGGATGTCCATGAAGGTGGTCCCGGAAGCGGCGTGAATGGTGGCAAGAGGTCCCTGCACCCATGGCCTGATCTGAGTCTGCTATGGGAGAGTTCGCTGGATTTAAGGGATTCCCCTTATCTCTTAAGCTCCATCTTTGCCACCGAATCCTCTGCCTCACCTTCCTCTGTCCCACTGCCCTCACGCTGTTTTAAGGCACCGGTATCCTGCACTCACACTATTTAATAAAATAACTGACTCGGGAACGTTTGCTGTCCATGCCGCTCAATGGTCTGTGTTGCCTGTGAATTGTAAGTCAGATCTCATCCCCATGGTAGTTTAAATTCACCGACAGCGACCCATTGCTTCTAGGATGGGATCAGAGCCTCACCTTAACTGGACCTTACTGAGATCAGGACTTGCCTACATTCCCAGCCTCATGGTGGCTGTGTGGTTCTTCCACAACCCCATTTCCGCCGTCCACAACCCCCACTCTGTTTTCTGAGGATGGCAGAGCCTTCCCGCCTCCTGCCCCTGCCCCTGTTCAGGTAACTCATCTTCTCAGCTCTTTCATCTCAGCTCACTGGTCTCTGAGAATGGCCTTCTTGGAACACCTCCTGTAAAATTGCTGTTATTATCTATTGATTTCATGAAGGTTGTCACAATCAGTACTGCTCTTATATATTTATTCATATTTGTCTCCTTGATTATTGCGTGGGACCCCATTGGAGCATGGGAGGGAGACATACCCAACACGGGTGAATCCACCCAACTCAGTCAGTGATCGCAGATGGCCAGTGAAGGCGAGAGGGGGCAGAGATCACACTGAGGGGCCCGGGATGAGACCAGCTTGTGGTGCAGGATGATGCAGGGGTGACAGGGAGCTGGGGTGTCTGTTGCCACACTTTATCATAACTCAGTACACGTGGAACATAGCGGAGAAAAGTACATTAGTAAAAGTGACCACGCGTTATTCGAAGTTCTTTTCTTCCAGAATTTGAAATTATTACTTTTCATTTAAGTTTAGTTGGTAAATGCCATCTGATATTTTTCAGAGACCAGATCAAAAAATTTATGAGCCAACAAAGAATATGTCTCAAAAATTAAATAAAAAGGAATTTTGGGGGATGCCATAAACTTAAGGAGATAAAAATTTTACCTGCTTTTTCTTTAATTTTCTGCTTATCAAGTAATGAGATTCAGCCTTCTGGGTGGCCTTTCCCCACGTTGCCGCAGCCTCTGTTCCTGTGACTAATGGTAGCCACGTGTACAATTTGCTAATCGGAGCTGAAAGCTGTTAGAAATGACTTTTAAAATACACATTTTCTGACCTAGGAGGGTATTTTAATGTGTGCAATAAGTGGATGATGTCTTGTGCACAAATGAGTCCTGAAACTCCCATCTTGCAATGGGAAGATGGGCCAGTCTTAGCCTCAGGCTCTCACCGATCAAGTGTATGAACCTGGGAAAGTCCCTTAGCTTATTCCATAAAGTCATTTATAAGGATGAACCTGTTGATAATTTTAAATCAGATTGCCGAATATTATGTATCCACTTTACAAAATGAGCACTTGGTGTGTTGCAGGCACCGTGCATTGAGGATTGGGTGTGTGTACACCATGGCCCCACTCTGCTTCATCACGGTCTCAGAGGGAACACGGAAGTGACATTAAATTCAATTTCAATGAAGGGGAAATGGAAATCAAACTGAACTAGAAATCAGATGGAAATCGAATGGAAATTGAAACGAAAATGTTACCGTGACCTGACTGGACAGCTGGTATACTGGCTTTTGTGTTGGGAGGGTGGGTATCGATCTGGTTTGTGGGGAGAGCTGGTTTCTGTGGTATAAATGCGTCCATAGTGGCTGTTCCAGGCATCAACGGTTTAATGACCCGTTCGCAGCCTTCCCCAGTAAACGGTCTGCTCTCTTGTGCCGGTGCATGAAGAATTCAGTGAGATAACTGATTAAATGAGAAGGTAGCGTCTAGGTACAAATGCTGCACAGCAGCCTCATAGGCCTCCCTGGGAGGCAGGGTGGGGTTTGAAAGATGAGCAGGGGCTTGGCTGTTGGGCTGCGCCCAGCCTTGCGGGCTGTGTTGGTTGCCATGTATCTTGGTGGTTTTTGCCAGACAGCTCCTTTCGGTGACCCGGCCTCTTGCCTTTTGGGAAGCTGAGAGGTGTCTTAAACTGCCCAGGGGCTTTGTGGCTAAGGAATATGTTCCTCAAAAGTGGTTTTAGGAAAGTTGCTTCATTGTTTCTGGTCTTTTTCTGCTCCTCTTTAAATAGATGTTTTCTTTTATCAAAACCGGGAACAAATCAGTCCTTATTATGCAAATGGGTGAGTTTCTTTCAAACAGCTGCTACAGTGGAGTGATTTTCCATATTAAGATCTTTTAACTCTTAATGGCGTATTTGCAACTTTCTAATACATTGAATGTCCACAGAGAACTAACATCTTGTAACAAAGTTATTGCCAAAATTCATAGATTGCAATTTTAAGTTACTTTAAATACATCATGAAAGAATTGTGCCACATTTTGCTAATAATTAAGTATATAAAAATAAACAGCACAAAAAAGCCAATTTTTATTCAAAATTTTTAATAGATGGAATCTTTTAGAAAATAGGTTATTTTATATAAAATTGTATGCCAAAGAGCTTCTATGACTTCCATGTAACTTGTTTGAATTCAAACTGATCTCAAATACAGAATTTCCAATCAGCGTCCTGCTTATAGTTGATTCTTCATCACGCACCATCTAAGCAAGTGCTATGCATTCATGTTAGGGTCCAGTTACAGTGGCACGTCACGGTTACTGTTGGGACGCAGTGCTCAGTTAGCGCTCAGTCCTGGGCTCCCGCTTTAAAGGTGGGCAGGTGGGAGAAGAGAGTTACCTAGTAAACACCAGAAAGAATAAGCTTCCTTCAGTAAACTAAAGACAGCTGATGATGAATAATTCATGCAAGGATTCTGTTTCCAATGGCTCTGTGTGGAAGGTAGTACTATAAGGAAATACGACGTTTCTAAGTGATTGGGACTCTGCCAGGAATATAGAAAACAGTATGTTTTGGATGACAATACTCACATGTTCATCCTGTTAACATTTATATTTAACAGAAAGTGAACTTTTGGTTTATCACTTATTTTACCAAGAATTCAGCGGTTTCTGCAAAGCTCACATTTTACTCCCTGATGCTTATCTGAAAGTTTAGCTTCATATGAGCCATCTAGTATGTGTAAGTATATTATTATAAGTGGATAGGCCTAGTGTTTATAGACACGTGTGCACACACATACATGTATGTTATATAAAATGTGTTATTTTAAAAACCTTCAGTATTTGACACCACAAAAAAGAAATACTTTTAGTTTTTCTTGAAAGACATTAACGGATTAGATAATAAAGGACAGTAGCTTGTGGCCCCCTCCATGCTGTCCGTACTGCGTTCCAGCTACCCAGGACCTCATAAATACTGACTTCTTAATCATCATGACAGCTCAATTACGTAGCCTGTGATTTTTCTTATTTTACTTGTGGGGAAGCTTAGGCAATAGGAAGTTAAATGAATAGCCCAAGGTTAAAGCTGGTGGTGTCCAGGACTGAGATTTGAATCTCGGTGGCCTGTGTCCTGAATTGGAAATATTAACTACCCCCCAGGCTGCTTCTCAGGTCCCACTTTTACTACTGTTCACACTCATTCTGTTGCGGCTTTGCTTTTCATGATCAAGGTGCGTGTATCTAGGGAGTGTGACTTTGAACAAGGGACAAAATATAGCCACCTGTTCTCAAGGCTCAGCAGCATCTAAGCAAATGGCAGTGGTTTGGGTGATTCCAGGCTGGGCCACATTGATTCCCATGAAATATGCTTTGCATTGTTGTTTGCTGTTTCCAGGCATGTACACATGTGCATGTACACACAGAGGTACACAGACACAGATGTGTGCACACACGCTTACACAGGCACATGTGCATGTACACATGCATCTTTGTGGTGGAACAATTTATATTCCTTTGAATATATACCCAGTAATGTGATTGCTGGGATGAATGGTAGTTCCATTTTAACTTATTTGCAGAAACTGCAAACTGCTCCCTGCAGTTGCTGGACCAATTTGCATTCACACCAGGAGTGTACAAGTGTCCCCTTTTTTCTGCAAAACACACACATGCATATGCACACATGCCTGCTGCATGACTATCAGTGGGGCTGCGCGGCAGGCGTCCCTGCATCCCTGATCCCACCCTCCGAAATAGTCACTCTGCCCTGAGGCTGGAATGCTTGTTTGCAGCCCCCACCCCGCCTGCCTTTCTGCTCTGCACTCCGTGGCTCCTGTTGCCCCAGAGGGACTCTCAGCTCCGAAGTGTGTGCTGACCTTCAGTCTTGATTCATGTCCCTGGTTGGATTTAAAGTGTTGTAGGTACCAGTTTTTCTTAGAAATTGGTCCAGAATATATTGAGTAGAGGGAGATTAAAAGATCAAGACGTATTTCTCACCTGTGGGCACCCCCCACCCCGCTGTGGAGCCTGGAGAATCAGTGAGGAAGGGGAGGTGGGATGAGGGCGTTTGGAGGCAGAGGTGGGTGCAGAAGTCACTTGGCTGGTGCCATTGGGAGAAGTCAGGCTCCACACAGCATGGCCTCTGAGGTGTCTCTGGTGCTGTGTCCCTGAGGATCCGTGTCAGGAGGAGGCCAGACTTATGTCTGAAAGAGCTGTGGGCACACCCCTTGTTGGAGGGCTGCCTGGAGGGGGTGGCACCGAGCAGCCCCATTGCGGAGTGACCCGTGGCAGGTGCTCTGTGAACACCATCTCTCTCAGCTGTTTGGCCTCTCAGAAGCGAAGCTGTTGGATCACACTTTACCCTGGGGTTCTTGTACAACCAGATGCACTTTTGGAGAAGAAACATAGGCAGCCTCACTTATTTCTAACCGCCTTCCCACTTATACCCAAAAGAGACAAAGCTTTTTTTTTTTTTTTTTTCCCTAATGGGAGACTTTCATGCAGTTAATCAAGAAAACATAAAAACAAAGGGCAAAGCCTCCTCTCTGGTTGGTGATGGAAATGGAAATGGGAAGTGTGTTTCTTCTACCGAGGGAAAGGAGGCTCTGGTCTTCCAGCATGAAGCTTTTTCATTTCACTTATTTCTCCAGTCCAAGCAGGAGCTCTGTGCCGTTTGCTGGGTGGTTCCTTGCTCTCTGAAGAACGTCACCCTCCCATCCCCTCTCGGCCTCCCCTGTCCCTCGGTCCACTCTAACTGGTCCTGGCTTCCCGCTCTGTGGCCCCACCCATCTGTCCTGAGTGCCGTGAGGTCAGGAGCTGTGGTCCTGCCGTCCTGAGATTGCGCCTTCACTTGGTGCATTCTGCCATCATAAACGGCCTCCAGGAAGGCACCGCCTTCGCCCTGTGATGAAGAAGTCAGTGTGTTCTGAGAGGGGAAGGCGAGGGTAGCGGAACACCCAGGTGCTGCGTGGCTCCACGGGACACAGAGCATCCACTGCTCAGTTCCTGAATCCAGACCTGAACTCTTCAAGACCAATGCTTATTTTATTGGAGCACAGTAGAAGTTTTATCATCAATCAGAATTTAACAAGGATTGACATAATCTATTTGTTTCTTTTATGTGGTTTTCTTCGGTAACACTAGAAAAGAGAAGTTCTAGGCTACACAGTTTGCTGGGAGAGTTTTGCTGTGCAGAAGCATATTGTATGTCCATTTTCTCCCCCAGGAACCTTTGTTCATTTTTGTTCAAAAACAATCACGTCAATTTGTGAAGGCACAAAGTCCAATCATCAAGTGTTGCCTGCAAAGCAAATACGTATCACTCTCGTTCTTAGACATAATGTGGTTTCCGCAGACCACACACCGCTCTCCTAAAGAAGACAGCATCGACTCCCCTCCAGGAAGAGCTTTTCCTGCTGAATTTGTATCAGGTTCCATCAAAGAAAATTGATGGAAACACATGTGCTGGCAGCCATTAACAGAATTTCCTTCCTTCCTCCCTCCCCTCCCCTCCCCTCCCTTCCCTCTTTCTCTCTCTCTTTCTCTCTCTCTTTCTCTCTCTCTTTCTGTCTCTTGCTAATTTAGAAACTGGTGAGAAAGCATTTCATGCTAGAGCAATTTCTGTAATTAAGACATTTTCTTCCTCTAAATAGAATGGTTTTGTGAATTCAGGGATGTGTCTTTTTGGAAAAACCAAACCCTCAACTTGGGCTGTGGCCCTTGCTAGGAGTAAGAGGGTCCTGAAGCTCCCGCTGTGCCGGGCCAGGCAGGGATACCTAGGCCTTAAGCCCAGTCCATCTTGCTTTTTAACTTTGGTGGATAGGCACAGGATCATTTTCAGAGACAAACAGATACTGGTGAACTGATGTCTCAGACCTTAAGTCAGAATGTAGCATTCTCTGTGGTTGATTTTATGGTAATTCTTGTCCACATGAGGAGGTAATTACCCCGGCTTTGGGTAAGGTAGGACCATCTGAGCAGTTTCACCTGATGGAATCCTGCTCTGGGCGGCTTTTAATCCTAGCTACTTCTTGAATTGGCATAAATGTTTCTTCTATATCATGACTCTCGTAACTTTGATTTTCCTGCAATAATGATTAATACTGAGACAGTGAAGTGTTATCAGAGTTTCATGGATGAGAAAGAGACAAAATGTGGAAGAAAAGAACTATGTTTGGAGACCCAACCTATTTTTTTTTCTCTGAGAAGCAAAGCTCAGAAAAGAAGAGGGGAGAGGAATTTGTATTTTATTTATTACTTTTTATTATTTACAGGGAAAAATATATTCCCTGCAAATAATCAAAAGAGACAGAGACAGAGGGAGAGACAGAGAGACAGAGTGACAGAGAGACAGAGAGAGACAGGGAGAGACAGGGAGAGAGAGAGACAGCAGAGGATTTCCCATGTGCCGAGTATCCATTTTCCTTGCACACGGTCTGGCCTGGGGGCTGGGGAAGCACCAAGGACACGCTCTTCTGGGGACACGGCCGGGATGGCCTCTGCACCCTCATGGCTGGAGCCCAGTCATGGCCCTTGGGGGGCCTCCCAGACATTCTCACACGCTCTACCAGGGTTGTTTGGGATGGAATGACCAAGGTAACTTTACCCTTTACAGAAGAGTGGACGGGTGTATGAATGAGGTTGTCATGGTTGGTTAAAAACGGAGGAATTCAGGTAAGACACGTTTGGAACCTTCTGGACAGTTCAGCATCCCATAGGAAGGAGCAGCATGGCGGAGGTGGAGGCTGATGCTCATGTCATGTTTAATTTTGCATAAATGTCCTTCGAGACTATCAGAGATTCTGTGCAAAGTCCGGCAAGATTCCTTCCTTAGCAAGTGGAGCATTTTTTCTTCCTTAAAGAGAGGATTCGTTGTCAGTCAAAAAGACAAAATGTAGCAGTGTTCTATTTAAAGCACAGATCGTGTTGTTTAAAGAAAATGTCCTTGGCAGTACAGAAAAATAGAACATATTAGGAAAACCCATAAACACTTAGCAATGTTAGAGTACATAACCAGGGGCTAAATTCATAGAATATCCTCAAGAGCTTTTTAGATTAAAATTGGAATATTAGTTTGCAGCTGTTTTATAAAGGAGTAACACACTCAATTATTGTTATATATGTTTTTACAAATAATTTTCAGATGCATGATTTTGAGTGTTGATCATGTGCTGGGTGTTTTGGAAAAAGTGGTTCTAGAAAAAGCAGTCTCCATCCTCCAGGTGGCTGCCATCCACCTGGGCAGGAAAACGCCCCCGAGTGGCAGCAGGTGATAAAACGCGGAATGCTGTTAGGCCTGGAAGTGCTATGGGAGCTGAGAGGAGATGGAGCTTTTGGAGCCTGGGATGGCTGTGCCATGCTGGAGGAGGAGAGGTGAGGCTGGACTGTACTAGGTTAAAGGCGGCAGGAGAATCGCATGTTGCATGTGTGGCGGGCGGAATGGTGGTTCCTGAGGATGTCCTGTCCTGATCCTGGACTGTGGAGACTTGACCTTAGGTGGCAAGTGCTTCTGCAGAGCTGGGTCTGTGAAGGCTCCTGGGGTGGGAGGCCTTCTGGAATGATCCGGTGGCCCAGTGTGTCACTGGGGCCTGTACCATAGGGGCAGGATTGTCGGCGCCAGAGGAGAGGTAAGGGTGGAAGGAGAGGTTCTCGGTAAGTGCCCGGAGCTAGGAGATTCAAATGCCCCTCGGGGCTGGATAAAGCAAAGGAGGATTCTCCTGAAAGCTCTCAAAGGCCAGCGGCCCTCCTGACACCTCGATGCCAGGACTTCCGAGTTCCAGAGCTGAGAAAGCGTGAATCTGCGTTAAGCCACTGCGTTTGTGGTTATTTGTCACAGCAGCCTTAGGAAACCAAGGGGAGGCTGGGGAGAGGGGACCCGGAGGGGAGGAGGGTCGATGGGGCCTCCGGAGATGAAGGGAGGCCTCCTAGACCAGGCCGGGGGACAGAGGAGAAGGTTCTGGAGCTGTGGAAGGAAAGCCAGACACCCTTGCCCATCGCCAGTCCCTGCTCCATTTCTGCCCTGGCAGGTCCTGCCGTCAGGTCTGCACCCAGGACGCCCCACTCTCCAGGCCTCTCGGCTGCCCAGACGCAGCTTCTTCCCTGCTCAGCCTCGCCCTGCTGGCCACACTCCTTGCCTTCCTCTCTATCATCTCATGGGGAGCCTCCAGCCCCTCTGGCACGACACATTCACATACTTTCAGTCCTTTGAGAAGCATGCATCTTTCCCCGTGACAACGAGAGGAAACAAGACTTTCTTGGGACATCGTCAGAAGGTCACAGTAAAGACGTGGGGAACTGAGGCGTGGACACCTGGGTAGGGAGAGGCTGTGGCTGCCCGAGGTCTGTGCTCAGATGGAATCACAGAGCCACAGCGTGATCAAGATTAGTCACTCACCACCCTAGATGGCCTGAGTCTACTGCAGCCAGTCCCATCCCACCCTTCCCAGCCGTATTAGCCTGTTCTGCGTCCCTAGAGTTGTGCCTTTTCCAGATGTCAAATAAGTAGAGTCTTACTGTGTGGAGTTTCGTTTTGGTCACGCTTCTTTGGCTTATCGCAATGCTTCCAAAACTCACCTGTGAGCATGCAGGGTCGATAGAGTGTTAGCCTGGGTGGAGGCACCACAGTCGGCTCAGCCTTTCGCAGTGGATGGCATTTTGATTGGTTCTAGCTTTAGGCAGGTATGAATAAACTGGCTGTGGGTGTTCACGTGCAGACTCTGTAGACACGGGTTTCCACTGCTCGTGGGTAAGCTCCAGGAGCGTGGCTGCTGGTCCTTATGTGAAGTATGTTTGCAATTGTATAGGATTTTTTTTTTGCATTTTTTATAGAAATGTAAAATCACTTTCCCCATTTCTGCAAAAACACCTGGTTCAGTTTTAATTGTGATTTTGTGTATATATAGCTCAGCTTGTGAAACATTATTAAAATACTGAATTTTTCAATCTATGAACATATTTCTTATTTAGTTCTCCTTTGAATTCTACCAGCCATGTTTTACAATTTTCAGTGTATATATCATGCATATATTTTATGTTTATGACTAAATGTTCATTTACTATTTTTATTGTAATTTTAAAAAATTTTCAGTTTCCAAATATTTCCTGGTTGTTACCATACATAAATTCAACTGATTTTTGTTTCCTTTTTTATATCTCATGACTGTCAGACTTGTTTACTAGTTTTGGTGGCTTTATTTTTAGATTATTCAAGATATTTTTCTGTAGGCAATCATGTTATCTGGGATAAAGACACTTTTACTTCTTTCTCCTTAATGTGACTTCTTTTTTATTTATTCCTTCCATCTTTCACTGGCTCTCTAAAGACAAGAGGATACAAGAGTATCCTAGTGGTATTCCTGATTTCGGGGATAAGCATTCTCTTTTTCTCCATTAATTGTTAAATAGATTGTCCATTTGAGAGGGTCCCCTTTTCCATTCCTAGTTTGTAGAGAGTTTTTATGCTAAATGTGCTGAATTTAGTGGAAAACTTACTTTGAATCTATTGTGAAGTTCATATGGTTTTAGTTTTGTAGTCTGATACGGTATACCACATTGATTTTCAAATATTTATGCAAACTTGCAATACTAATGTAACTCCCAATGGGCGTTATATATTATTGTTTTAATCCACTGTTGAACATGGTTGACTTCATTTTTGTTAGATATTTGCAGTTAAGTTCATGAGGCATATAATCCCCAGTTTTCTCTTGTAATATATTTGCTTTTGATACTGGGTAATTCTGGCATTATAAAATGAGTTGGGACGTGTTCCTTCTCCTTTTATAATTTAGAAGCTTTTGAATAACCCACCAGTAAAGCGACTTGAGACTAGACCCTTCTTTGTGGAAATAATGCAATCTTTTTATTAGATTTAGGGCAATTTGGGTTATCTGTATCTTCTCAAGTGAACTTTGGCTGTTGAATTCTGTCAACACGCTTGTCATTTTAATCTAAGTTGTGCAGTTTACTGCATAGAG